>JANPWX010000008.1:2330751-2377803 GCA_024734555.1 Trochalopteron elliotii | reverse complement strand
GGATTGTCAAAACATGCACTTCACTGCACACCCCATGCAGTCAAAGCACACAAGCCCAATGCCTATTTGTCCTAGATTTCTACCATTCCTAATCCATCTGGGTTTCCAGATATCTGTAAATCCTCCAAACCAGCGCACTGCAGGCATTGGACAAGGATTAATATTAAAGCCCTGTAGTCCTCCAAAGCTCATGCATTGCATGCCTCTCTGTTACACAAATAAATCTTAAGTCTGACACTTTGTTTATTCTCTCAGGGCAAAATTGACAAGCAGATCAAACAAGGGTCTGTATGAACTTGTTCTGCTAATGCAGACACAAGGCACTCAGCTAACATTTGTGTAATGCCTTTCTTGTTTAAAAGTATTTGTGAAAGAAGAGAAAACCAAGTTTGCATTGCCTGCAGAAGATCAGAGTTTAAGATAGATACAAAGTCTGATTAAATTCGAGTGGTAAAATTCATACTGACACAAACGGAGAAGGTAGTCCAGGGAAAGAAATGTTGATTTCCCCCCACCACACACACCTTTGTAAGACACAATGTTGTTGAAACTAAAAATGCTGTGATTTTGTGAAAAAGTAATGAACTCAGTGTGGAGTTCTTTTAAAATTACTTTTAAAAATTCTTAACTTCTTCCTAAATTCTCTAATTCATTTACAGTCACATTTAAATTTGTACATATTAAGAAATGCACTTTATTAAGAGTTGTGTATTATCAAATGTATTGGGGTCTGACTGGGATGGGGTCAACTTTCCTCACAGTGCCTTGCTATAGCTGTGCTTCGTGTTTGCAGCTAGAAAAGTGTTGATAACACACCAATGTTTTGGCTCCTGCTGAGCAGTTCTCCCACATCTCCACGGTTGTTCCTCTGAAGCACTACCAACCCAACCCCCAGCCCCAAAACCCACGGCTGGGCAAGAGGTTGGGAAAGGGCATAGCCAAGACAGCTGTCCTAAACTGACCAGAGGGATATTCAACACCATTTAACTAGTTTGAGACATTTTGAGGAAGGAAACATCAAGAATATCACTGAAGGAACATGAGAGAGGAGTTTTTAAAAGAGATGACAGAGACAGGAGGAAAGTAGGCACTGAGGCCAGCAGAGGAAAAGCTGTTTGCAAAGAGGCACAGACAAAGAGGTGCTGGGAATGATTTGCATTCTGTGTCATTTTGTATGTGCTCCTCAACACAGTAAGACCATACACTCCTTTCCTCATGGTGCTGCCAGAATTAATTTTTTTGCTGCTGATGATGTTTGAGCACATTGAGCTTTTGTGTAACCAAAATAATCCTAATCTCTGGGACAAAACCTGTGAAAAATGAGCCTATCAATTAACAAAGAAATGAAATTTTTAGTTTCTTACTTTTGAAAATTCAGTTTGAGTCATCTTCAGCAACCAAGTTTGGTCTTTGTCAACAGAACTTTCCATGCAATTCCTCTGTACTCCAGACACAGTATTCATCTCTGGCATGGAGGTTGATTTTTAGCATTTTCTAGTATTGTCTGAAAAGCTGTCATATTTTGTGAAAGCAGCAGATTTTAAAGCTGCTTCTTTATCCAAGAGGATCTTTCATGGAGGAAAAAACCTCTTTCTTTTTCCATGAATTGCATTGGTGCTATGCCCTGTTTTCTCACAGCTGCTTAGGATATAAATACTTATTACTAGCTCCATTTTAATGAAACATGAGTAGGATCTCTCCTTCGTGCCAGAATTTCAAAAGCTCATTTATCATGGTTAATCCCAGCAGGTGGAAGGCAGTGCTTGTTCTCTGTAACTCTTGCCACAGCTCGAGTTATGGTGCTGGCCAGGTGAGTAACCTGTCTTTGAAGGGCACCACTTTGAGGAGATGGTGTCAAACCCATGGGTGGACAAAGCCAGCCCAGCCCTAAAGGACCAGGCAGTTGTTGGGAAAACAGAGCTTTTGCAAAGCACTTCTGTTCATAAACACTGAAGCAGTTTTTTTTTCTCAGTTCTTGTCTTTCAGCATGTTTCTCTGTCTCCCTGGATTGTAGCTCCATTTCAAGGCGGTTTGAACCCGACAGCTGGGCTTTTTTGTGGTTGGGGTTTTTTCTGCATTTTTTACCCCTCTGTGAAACTCCAACAGACTGGTTTCAAAGAAAGGCATCTGTTACCTTCAGTGCAGAGCTGTTGAAAAGCGAAGTAAATGTCATTCTGTGCCTTTGGAATAGTTTTTCTTTGGATTACCTGTGACTTTTATGAGTCAGGATATGGGATTTGCCATATCCCAGCTGTTAGTGAGGCTTCCATTTCTTCTGCTGTGAGATTAGTTGAAACAAAATAAACTTAAAACAAGCTCAGCCAGACTACAGAGGAATACACAGAGCAGAATGAGGAGTTGTGGTGTCATGCAACACCTGATGGCTCCCTGTCTAATTTCAAATTGTGGAAGTACTTAACGGGGAAGATCTGGAATGTTAGCAGAGCTGGACAGAGAGAGGCCATTTAAACATTTCTATTTCACCAAAAGAAGCTAACCTACCATCACTGGCAGGGAGATGCCAGTTTCTTTCACTTTCAGGAAAGGGAATGATATCTTGAGATTCAATGAGGATTAATTAGACAAGCTTCAGTCCATTTCCCTGCACATCTTGTCATCCCATTCACTTATTGTTTTCACTTGGTTTGGGAATTTTTCCTTTCTTTTTTTTATTTAAGATTTCATTTCTTTAGTTTCTTCTCCTCTCACCTTTATTTACATTTCTTCTCTGTATTCAGGATTGGAATTGGAGTAATTTTGTCAAGTTTTGGTCCTTTTCACTGCCCCTCATTTCATCTCAGTCGATTTGGTTGTAATCACTCCACTTCCAAATTTTCTTGGTTTTTTTAATTACATTGCATTTGACCATATCTCCTTTCCAGAGAACAAAATCTAACAAACTCTCTCAATGCAAATGAAAAAAAGGAGAATTTTTGGAAATGGAGATGAAATGAGGGGCAGTGAAAAGGATCAAAACTTGACAAAATTACTCCAATTCCAATCCTGAATACAGAGAAGAAATGTAAACACAGAAGAAAAGAATATGAAGAAATCAAATATTAAAAAAGAAAGAAAAAATTCCAAAAGCAAGTGAAAACAATAAAAGTGAATGGGATGACAAGAATTGCAGGGAAATGGACCGAAGCTTGCCCAATTAATCCTCATTGAAATCTTGAAATCAGAGAACAAAGTCTAAAAAACGCTCTGGAAAGGAGATATGATCAAAAACATTGCAATTGAAAAAACATAAAAAATTTGGAAGTGGAGTGATTGCAACCAAATGGACTGAGATGAAAAGAAGGGTAGTGAAAGGAACAAAACTTGCCAAAATTTCTCCAACTCAAATCCTTAAAAATTAGGAAGAAATGTAAATAAAGAGACAGGAGAAGATACTAAATAAATAAAATCTTATAGATAAAAAAAGGAAAAATTCTGAAACCAAGCAAAAACATTAAAATTGAATGGGATGACAAAAAGTGCAAGGAATGGGACTGGAGCTTGCCCACACGTTTAGTTTTCTTCACTCATTGAAGTCAAGATAATATCTTGTTTGCAGTTTTCAATGCAGGAACTGAAATTTATTTCTCTTTTGATTTTCTCTTTTTTACTCAGATATAAGTATTTGCTAGCTGTGGTCCATGGTTCACCTTGTCAGTCTGTGGAGACTGTCTCATTCATCTCTTTGGGCTCATGGCTTTAAGTGTAATTTTTCTGAGGTCAAGAAATATAATTTGTACAGTATCTTGCACAATACTTTTCTCTATGCCTGGAGTCATCAAATGTGAGAGCAAAATAAGCGTGTAAATGTTCAAACTGTTCCTAAAAAATGTATGCTGTGAAAAAGCCTGTGAGGAGCATATTCCACCTCGAGCCTGCTCTATTCAGTCTTTCTTCCACCCTCTGCAGGTTTCAACATTTCCCTTTAACCTCTTTCATCCACTTTCCAGTCACTGAATAAACACCTGCAACCTCACCTGTCACTCAGGGAAAGCCTTTCATGGGACAGGTGAGAAAAATAATTTCTGTTTCTGAGCACTGTTGGTCTTCACATTGCAGTGGTAGAGAATCAATTGCTGTAGGTGTTGCCTCACTTGTCACAGCTGCTGCTCCTTTGGCCACTTTATTGGGCAAGTTGAAAACTGAATTGGAAACACTGAGATCTAAAAGAAGGAGCAGTAGCTGGGTGAAAGCTTCTTCAGGTCTGGCTTGAGGGCTGAAGGAGCTCTGTTTTTGGGGTTGGTCTTTGTACATCAGATACATGGAGAAATAGTGCCAGATTTGCACAGAGTGTCTTCTACACATTTTAATCTCCAAAGTATCAGCCTGTGTACAGTGCACTGAGATGTCTTTATCTGTTAATATAATCTCATGCAGTTCACAGCTGCTTGATCAAAGCTGAGTCTCAATACAGCTGAGCAATGTGAGCCAACACCAGAACAGAGAGGAGCAGTCTATATTATTGAACTCTGTCTTTTGTAGTAATAGAGGAGGAGGGGCAACCCAGTAGTACCACTCTATCCCAATTCATCTGTGTCTCCCTCCATTCTTCAATTCCCAACCAGGAAAACATTTTGGTTTCTTTAGCTTTTTCTCAGCCTTATTCACTCTATTAATTCTTTCCTTCAGCGTGGATATATAAGGGAAAATTTATATACTGAGTTTCATTTTATCCTTCTATATTTCATATTTCAGTTTCTTCTCCTGGGAAGATCCTAACGTCTGATGCTAGAGGGAGCTCAAATCCAGTATGAAATCTCATCTGGGTTAGTGGATAAAAATCTAAATAGATTGACAGAGTATTGAATGTTGCATAGAAAAAGTGTTCCTTTCTGTTGTTAATTTTTTTGTTGGTTTTTGGGGTTTTTTCTGCATCTGTTACAAAGAGGAAAAAAGAAGCCTAACCTTGATGGGATTTTTTTTTTTTTCTCAGTTATTAATTTTCCCTGATACTGGTGTGACCTACAACAAGCTTTTGCTATTTTCAGGTGAAATATTTGGATTTAAGTTTCTGGACCACTTCACAGTGAATAATTTCCAGCTTAGTTTCTGATCTTTTTGCACTTGTACAGGCAGTCTCAAACTTACCATAAAGGTATAAATGAGCAAACATTTCATTAAAAATGAAGATGCTTATGACAATACCTATTCTCCCAAAATGGAACCACCTGAGCTTTTCTAATAGCTGGTGACATCCATTAGCACTTCTCTCAGAAATTGAAAACATTTTCCATCTGTTCAGACACACTCATTACAAAGTAGTTAAGAGCCTATGGGATCACACAGACACATTTTTGCAAATTAAAAAATATCAAAATGAGTTATTGAAGAAGCAGGGATGACTTTGTAATAAGCATCTAAGCCTTAAACTTTCCCTTTCCTCACACACTGCAGACACCCCATTAGCTGAAACCTGTTTAGTCTGTAACCTTCCAGAATATGATATTTTGAAACTCTGTGCTATACAACCAGCCAGTCCTGCCTATTTACACTACTCTAACAAAGAGCAGAAATCAGTCATTTTTTGGCAGACACCTCTGAGGTCAAGTAGCTAAGAGAACTCAGAAATGGAGCATTTACATAAACAATGAGATCAGACAGTATCATATTCATATTCAATAAACTTCATGAATAATGTGCTTGCATGTTGTCGTGCTTGCATGTTTTCATGCCTGAAATGATCTCTATGCAGTAAGTTTGGATTTGTTTATCCTGAAGGAAAATTTATTAGGAATGGACATTTCTAATGAATTCCTTCAGTCTGCAAGATGATAGAAGATCATTGAAAAGACTTCTACAGGCAGGGCTTCTAGAATGACAGAGAAACCCTGGTTGGAAACACATGCCAAAACAAATGAACATAATATGCATTCAACTTAAATATGTTTAAAGGTCTTCCTCAAAAATCAGTCTTTTTGGGAGTGATTCCAGTGCCATCTCACTCCATGCATGTTTGTTCACATAATCAACCTCTCAGTCAGACCTCCCGTGTCTGATTACTGAGTGCAAATTGAGGATTACCATATTTTACATTGCTGGGTCCTAAACCTGATTCAGAGCTCCAAAATCTTGTGATTTTTTTTCAGTAAAGTGACTGCCCATGTGTCTTGGTCCTATGGACACCTCGACAAATTAGATTGCTGAACAATCATCAACTCTATAAAGTTTAACAAGAGCAAGTGACAGTGACACCTGGGACAGGGCAACCCTGGATGTATGTACAGAGTGGGGAGCAAGTGGCTGGACAGCTTGCTCAACAAGGAAATATTGTCTGGGGAGGCGTAAAAGTAACTGTGAAGGAAATATAGCAAGGAAGAAGAAACATTTAGTGTTGGAACCTTGGGTTATCCAATGGTGGTGCACGTGCTATGCCCATGTTTCAGTCCAAAGTTGGTGTCACTTAACTCCAGCCTGTAGAAAAAAGGTCTGTATGAGCTCACTCAGTAAGACAAATATAACCAAATATCATACAAACATACATGAGCATGAACAAAGAAGGCAGCACAGAACAGAGTGGTGGGTCATCTGCAAAATGGGATGAAATAGGGTCCAGATGATCTTGGGATTCATATAGCAAGAGGCTGGCTAAGATATTTCTCTGCACCCTTCCAATAGTTTCTATTAAGCTGTGTGATGACACACCTTCCAGCTCTAGGATTTTCTGTCCTACCACACCAGATGCTGTTTGGAAAGTGGTTGGCTTGTTGTATTATGTGAGATTAAAAAATCTCAGTAAAATATTACTGAGATTAAAATTCTTAACCTGAGCCAACATTAGAGCTATCAATTTCCTACTTCCATTTTACCTATCAGATTTTCTCAGTCTCTATTACAAATGAGGAGTTAGTTACCAGGAAGCTCTTTTTTTTTTAACATCATGTACAATATTTCTTCTTAGTGGCCCACAGACAAGACAAGGAATCCTGTTTTACATAAAAGTCCTGGAAGGTGCTTTGACAAAAGACTAAATCCTCACTAAATGTTGACACGTTGTCAGCAGCATACAGTAAAAACGGAGACAGTCAGAATTAAAGGAACAATTTGACATTGTGTGCAGAGTAACAGCAATTACAGTTGTTAGAAGATATTATCTATCATCTGGTTGGCTTCATGAGGACAGAATGAAGTCTGAATGATGAGGGAAATGAGAATCCTCCTGTCAGCTGTGATGTATGAGGAAACCTTCTATATCTTAACAATTAAATCCTTTTCAAGCATTACAGACACATGAAGTGAGTCAAAGAGAGGTGATGTCATCCATTATAGAAATGATAATGTGATAGATTACTATGGGGAATTATGGCCAACATTCCCAAAAATTATTCGCTCTCCACTGTATTTAATCACTGAATGATCTTACCCAAGATTTTTAAACACAAACACTTAAAGTGAGCCTTTAACAACTGAGTTTCTATAAATGCCCAAGTCATCTGAATGTCTCTGTTTCGTTGAAAAAAGGAAATGTACATTCATTGCCTTTTGATGAAAGTCTTGTGTACATAATGGGGTGAACAGATTTGAAAATGTCTTTCCTACATTTGGGATCAGGCTTCCAAATAAGTATGATATTGGTTAAAACATGAAGGGTGAAACCAGCATGCATAATCAAGGCATGATGTTTTTTAAAGGTCCGTTGGATCCTGCTGTTTTTGCTAACATCACTGCTGCAGCCAGCAGAACAGACAGGCTGTGGGTCCTGGGAACAGGCAGAGTCAGAAGATACTTTGGGAGAATCCTGCATGGGTATTTCTACCAGAACCTGTCTGTGCTGGGGCTGCAGATTCAGCTTTCCCAGCTTTTTGTCACTGCTGACATTTCTTCATTAAAAGCTTCCATGTTTCATACAAAACCTGAGCAGCCTTATTTTTCAATGCCAACTAACTGCCAGTTTCCTGGATCAATAACTGTGACTAGCCTAAGAAACCTTCAGGTCCAGGTCTTCATTTATTAAGACTGGATGTATTGACACTGACTTTATCTGATCAGTAATAATTTTTACCATCTGATGACAGACCTTCTGTTTAAGCAGAACCAAATTTCTACTCTGCCTGTAAAATCCAGAGCCTGCATTACCTTCAATTTATGCAGTGACATGGGACCTTCAGGGAAACTGCATTTCTTTTCACATTATTTTGTATTTAAAGGGAAAAGAAAGAATTCAACTACTTTGGAGCAAATAGTGCTGTGAACCTAATGTGACCACACTGTCAAATTTACTTCAGGATGATACATTTGTTCATTAATTACGGTATTTTAGGTGAATGTCATACTTTTCTTTATCTGCATGCTTAATTACACTTCAACCTTTTCAGCAGGTTTTCCATTGAATCGTTTTCTTGCATAAAAGTGTTGGAGCCATGCCTCTCTTTTCTTTAGAAATATCTCTGCAGTTTTCCTGACCCTAGTACTAGCTGGGAGAATAGATTAAAACTTCTGAGCTGTGAGTTACATTAGTGATATCTATGGTTATCAGCAATAAAGCAAAGTGTTGGCATGTCACATGAGGAGCAGACCTCTTTCTATATTAAATAACCTTTTCTCATGGATGATGAAAAAAGCCCTGATAGAATCATAGGAAGATTTGTGGGGAAAGGGTCCTCTGGAGGCTTGTTGCTAGATCACATTTCTGAGAGGCTTGTCCAGGCAAGGGCTGAAGGTATCAAAGGCTCTGGATTTAATTGCAAAATTGTATCCATTGTAGGATTGCCATTCTACAGCTGAGTCACATAACAAGCAAATGCACAGCAGGGCCACCATTAATTGAAAGTGAAAGCAGCATCCAAATGAACCCTGCTCAACTTCAAATGAAGCCAAAGATTTGCAATCCTACTCACAGTGGACCAAAGCTTTCATCAACTATTCTGCACCCAGTATTCAAGCTATTCCTTTGTTAGCTTCAAAGGAAAAGCACAGGGATAACAGTCAGGCAAAGAGGAAGGACCCTAAGTCCATAATCCGAGTGAGACCCTTACTGCGTTGATATGCTGGTCCTGCTGGACCATGCAAGAATCCTTTGTTTGATAGCCATGATACTGATTTCAGATCTGAAAAATTGCTTTACAGAGAATCGTAGAACAGTTTGGGTTGGAAGGGGCCCTTACACATCAGCCAGTACAACCCCAAAGCTGAAGGATGTAAGGAATACACCTTAATTATTGTACAACAAAGCCAATGTTTTTAAGAAGAATGAGAGTGGTTAGGTAGGAGCTAGTAGGTTATGTATTACAGTCCTAGGTGGGAGCTGCAGTCAAGAGCCACATTTTCCCAAAGCCTTTGCACCCGGCAACACCCCATGAAGAGAGAGAATCAGCAGTCATGAATCGGTTTTATCCATGCTGGATAAAACACAGAGACTTTTGACTCAAGCATGGAGACAGAACACTCTGTCTGAGCAATATAATTAGAAAAAAAAAGGAAGCCAGAAGGTTGGCTGAGCTTATGTAGATACGTATTCATGGCTTTGATAGGAAAAAAACTGTTAAAGATTTTTTATTTTTCTTTCTAAATGTCAGTTTTTACTGAGCAATCTATTCTGCTGTCCAATGACTTATTAAAAAGAGAGGAACTTTGAAATGCTAAGCAAGCCCAAGATCCCAGAAAGCTGCTCATATCCATTTGTTTATTTATTTACCCACAATTTTTTCTTGTGTGGCCAGCTTATCTCCTGCTTGAGAGAGCAAACAAGCTGCACATGCAGAGCTGATGACATTAGGCCTAACAGAGCCCTCAAAATAAGTGCATGAATTGTTTCTTTGAATTGCTGAGGAAACGGGACTTTCCAAGTCTAAGTTCAGAATAGATGCAAAAAATCAGTCTTAGTCCAGTGTGTGCTGAAGCTATGAAGCTTCAATACTTTGAGTAATTTTTTATTTCTTTTCCTGTTAAGGACACCAGAATTCATTCCCCATCTACTACTTTTTGTCAGTCATTACAAAGTAAGGTATTGCTAGACAAGATACTGCCACCATATCTTTTTGTGTGTGTGTATTATGTTACTTGTAAGAAAGACTTACAATTCATATTTTAAAATAAAAGCAAAAAGAAAAGTGTTCATGTTATCTTGTAAATTCGGGGACTGTGTCTGAATTGATGTTTCAATTATTCAAAATTCTTTTACCAAAACTACAAATCCACACTGTAAGAGTGTTTCCCAACTCCTTTGTTTCATAATACAATCAATTTATTTTTTAAGCTGTTTCAATTTGAACTGTGAGTTTTATCTAATTATATCAGAAATTGTTACCAATATCAGGTTGTTTGTAACTTTCTCTGTACATTGAAACAATTTGCCAAAACTAGTCTTACATCTATAGATGTACTAATAACAGGTGCTTGTTCATTTTTTGCTTTATTGATTAGGAGTGGTGGAATAAAAAATGTCTTTCATAGGAGTCTTTAATTCAGTTGTTAACCTAACAATGAAAGCGAAGAGTAAAATTACTGTAACTGTGATCAGTTGCCCTGTGGCAGAAGGAAACTCATTCATAACATGGTCCATGCAAAACTTCATCATGAAAGGTCTTTATATACACAATTCTATATTTAATTGTTCTGCCTTAGGTACAGAGGTACAAATCCATGGGGGTGGTTGATGATGACAAGAAAAGGAGCTAGGTTGGAGAGGTTCAGTTTGGATTTTGCCTTCTCTATTCCAACCCTCTTTTCCTCAGGCAGCACTCAATCCCTGTATTTCCCTCCCTTCTCCTAGCTAGCCATTCCCAATACCATTTATCCTTCCTCCATGCATTTCCCTAAGGATTTGTCTCACAAGCTTCTGGTTCCAGAGTCCTGCACAGCACAGGAAGGCTGGGCTCGCAGCTCCAATACCAGAATTCCACTCCATATGCACTGAGGCCTGATGCCATAGGCAGTTGAGGACTCTGAAAGAACTTTTGGGATTCACTTCTGTGCTTTTACTACTCTTACATTCCTCCTTGGAACTGCTTTTGGCCTTTGGTAGGAAGGAGCATGGGAGGGAAGGCTTTTGGGACATGTCAGTGCTTCTAAAAAACTCATGCCTGTCTACCTCTTGCCCAGAGCAAGGAGCAGCACCCCAGTAACTGTCCTGCTTTGTCCCAAGGACTTTGGTGCATATACGGAGTTTTTCCATGAGTATGTCCTCCTTTTGTCTTCTAAAACAGAGAAATCTCTGTTCAGTGTCTGCATTCTGGACTGGTTGTTTTCCAGACTCTAAAATTACTGTGCAGCAGAATGACCAAGAGTCCTAGGCTGAACCTCGCTCACCTCCTGATATCCAGACACATGCAGGATCTAATAAAATGCAGGAAGCATCTGTTTTCTGTGGGCATTTCTTCCTTTTAAAAATCCAAAGTCAAGTTGAATAAAAATGTTTTGTGTAATGATTTTCATGAACAATTAGAAGGCTTGTTTAATAATATAAAAAGCCACAACATTTTGGTGTTGAAACGAAATTCTTTACTCTGAGAGCTGTGAGGCACTGGAACAGATTTCCCAGACAAGTTGTGGTTCTCCCATGCCTGGAAGTGTTCAAGGCCAGGTTGGATGGGGTTTTTGGAAACCTGGTCTAGTGAAAGGTGTCCCTGCTTATTGTCAGAGGTCTGGAACTAGATGATCTTTAAGATCCCTTCCAACCCAAGCCATTCTGTGATTCTATGATTTATGCTTTGCTACAGAAAGTTAATTTCAGTTACTTTAAATTAGTTGCTGTGTGACAGGACTTTTGTATGCATCAACAATACACCAAGTTTTTCTCCACTAACAAGCACTTCCCAAGGGCAGGTGTAGGAAGTCAGGAACCACTGTGGTAAATGCAGTAAGCGTGTGTGAGAAGATATTGATGACTGTAAGCTTTTGACTGCAGCATGAAAGACCCAACAGCAGCAGTCTTACAGGTCTCTGGAATATTAGAGCATAGAATGCCAAGAGCACAACCTTATGGGACTAATGAGACATTATTAAAAGAAATTAAGTATATGCATAGCATTTCCAGGAGCATCATTTTTTGACATCACTAAGAGCAGAGTAGCTGAATGGTCTTAAAGCACACTCAGTCAGCATCTGTGACTGTGAAGAAAATTGTGTACTGTGAGGGATAGGCAGACAGACATTCTAAATCTTTTGGACCATACTGTGGCCAATTTTATGTGTAAATTATTAGAATCAATCACAAATCATGTCCTTAAGAAAGGTGAGTGCTACCTTTAGAAAATATATTATACTTCATACAAAGTCATGACTTCAGCGCATCTGTGAGTCACTGGCAAAGGGCCCTTGCTAGCACTCACTGGAACAAGTTCACAGAAGAAACTCACAGTAGAAAATCCATCAGGGTTATTTAACATTATAATACTACTGCTTGCTCAGCTGCACTTTGCTGGTAGCTGGGAAGGTGTAACTGAGAAAGTACTACTACATAACCCGACATAATATATTTCCCCCAGGCACCCACCACGTTACATTATTGGATGCATAATGCAGACTTAATGGAATCCATTCGGCTATGGTTGAGATACAAGGATTATGAGTACACAAAATAGGTTTATGGGTTATTTATTTTATTCTATCGCTAACATGCCAAAGTTAAGCAGACTTTCTTCAAAGGAAATGGAATGGAAATTCATTCAGGATAGATTCCAAATTCAAAAAAGTCTGAAAAAGGTGGGAGTAAAGTCAGGGCAGTAATTCAACCTTGACTGTAATCTTTGCTCTGTCTACCACCGTAATCATTCACTCCCGAGTTCTGGATGTTGGCCCTACACTGACCAGAGAAAAAGAACTCCCACAGAGCCCATGAGGGTCACTAAGGTGAAAAGTGATAAATCAACATGTTCTGCTTCCACCAACTGTGATGGAATAATTGTACTGAACATTGTAGTTATTAAAATCACATTTGTCATGCGGGGAAAAAAAGGAAAAAGAAGAGATTGAGGACTCAAAGAGTCATATATAAGTCATGTTTTTCTGTAGGGTACTTATTTTCTTTTTTAAAAAAGATGACTCCATTACGTTGGACTGAGAGGAGGAAGAAATACATGTGGCAGAACAACAAAATCAATCCCAGTTTGTGGTATTAGTTGCTCTCTCCCAGTGCCAGTATCTACTTGTCGTACTGGGGCATGCTGTGAGGACACTGAAAATAGCTCACAGCACCAAATGCCTATTATATTGTTTAGATATGCAGGCTCCCTCCACCCTGCTTGCCTTGTTTATCTGTTTGCAAATAGTTTCCTTGGGGATCAGGTTTTGCAAGTGTTTAATCTTTTTTTGTGTGTGTGTATTAAATTCTTTGGCAGGCTACACAGAAATGAGGAAGAAATGGGAAACCAGTGAAGAAAAGGGAAACCAATATTTCTAAAATCTTTCCCCCAGGTGACTTGCTTATGAGCAAAGGCCGAACTGTGTCCAAGGGCTATCTTCTAATTCTCTCTGAGGATGAAGAAACCTGAACCCAATGAAGTGTACACACTCACCTCTAGGCTGGTTTGCATACACCCATAGGAGTAATATTTTCAAACAAGACTGAGGTACAAAAAAGGTAGGAGATATTGCCTGTATTCATAACACAGAACAGCCTTTAGTCTGCTCTGAATTAATCCAAGGATTGAAAGGATGGAAAGGTAAAGCTGATGTCAGAGGAAGTTAAAAAAAATTACAGAAACTTCAAGCAACTATGGGATGGTCTTGGAGCTGTGACAACAGGGTGCTGAAACAATGGAGATCTGAAGAGTCCCCAGGAACAGAACACTATGTGAAGAGGCCCTAGGAATAGGATAATGTAAAACCTTATTTCTTTGACAACTAATTGTTCTAATAGGTTTAATCAGAAAGCGTAATGAAGTATAAGGTTTAATAATTACCATGTGGTATCTGCTGGAGTGGGTCCACTGGAAGATGGCAAAGCTGATTTAGGCGCTGGAGAACCTCTCTTCCCAGAAAAGGCCAAGGGAGCTGGGCCTGCTCACCCTCAAGAAGAAATGACTGAGAAGGGATCTCATCAATGTCTATGAGCATCTAAAGGGAGGTGTCAAGAGATGTTTCCAGGCTCTTCTCTGTGGTGCCAAGCAATAAGAAAAGAGGCAATGGGCAGAAACTGAGGCATAGGAAGTTGCACCTGAACACGAGGAAGAACTTTCTTCCTTTACTGTGCTGGTGACCAAGCACTGGAACAGACTGATGAGAAAGGTTGTGGAGTCTCCCTGACTGGATTGTGCCTGAACACAATCCTGTGCCATGTGCTCTAGGATGACCCTGATTGAGCAGAGAGATTGGACCAGGTGACCTGCTGTTGTCCCTGTCAGCCTAACCCATTCTGTGATTCTGTGATTCTGTGATTAGCTGATTTTGTCCTGAATGAATAACCCAAAATGCCAGCATGGTTGCTTTTCAACGGCCAGAATAGACTGAAAGAAAAAATAAATACTTTCTGCCCACTGAATGTCACATCATATTTCCTGCACTTCTTCAATATTGAATTCTTCTTCTAGGATCATAGTTACTTGCCTCTGTATGAGTCCTTGTTTCCCACAAGGCTTTTTCAGTTGAAAATTGACATTTCCTAGGAACTGGAAAATGAGAAATATATTAAAGTATTATATAAGCAGGGAGATCTTTAGGTGGGGTCTTTTTCCCCTGGGTCTACAAAGGTTATTAAGGGCATCTGGTCAAACCCATGAACAAGTTGGGGGAAATAAAAATTTTAAAATTCTTCTTTACAGAGTTCTAATCATAATTTTTGAAAGGATGGGTCTTGTATTATGCTAAATTAAAGTATGAAATCTGAATCTGTTGAAAAATGTGATAATTCCAGGATTTTTTTCCTCCTTTTTCAATGCAGGATTGATACCAAATAAAGGACAATAGGAAATGAGATTCCTCTCCTACCAGACCATTGTTATAAGATGTAGAAGAGCAAAACTCACTTATTTCTGTACGGAAAGGAACTGGGTTGCTATCTATGCAAAATTATATAGCCAATATATGTCAGTCTTTCATTCCTAAAGAGCAGCAGAATAGGAATGCTGCATTTCTCTAAAACCTCAACATCTACTTCAAATGAAGTTTGGTGTGAAAAGGTGATTGAAGTGCTCTCTAACTCAGAAAAATATTAGAAACTGAAGAATTGCTTATCTACATGGGAAAGGCATAGCAAGGAACTCAGATCAGGAAGGAGAGACAGACAACATTCAGCTGACAAATAAAAATGGATTTTGTGACATAAGGATGATTGAGGAACAAACTCCTGAGGGATGTTTTATCTTGATTATCTGCAGAGATGCCTTTCTGGAGGGCAGGATTAACACCAGCACAGAAGATATTGTTCAATGCAAGAGTGATGTAGATGAGATTCCCTGCCTTGAAGTAAGATTGGATAATCATAAGGAGCCTTTTTGTTGTTAAATGGCATGACTGATTTCCCAGGCATGCACAGCTCTGAAGTAGAGTCTGTTTAGACTGGTCTACCAAGATTTTCAGGCTGGAGTTGTGGAAAATAAGTGAAGTAACTATATTTTAACTATGGTCCACAACCAGCTGTGGAAGAGAGCATGGAAAATATTGTACCATCCTAGATAAGCCACTCTCCTGTTTGTTAAGATCTGATTATTGAGAGATGCCTCTTCCCAAAAAAAGGTGCAAATGAGACCATTTGCCAAAGTCAATAGTGTGGATTTTATTTAGCAGTAAAATGTGAAAGAAATAGAAAAGGGAGAAGAGGTAAGAGAAAGAGAGTGAGAGAGAGAGAGAGAGATTAAATAGAAAGATAGTCACCATGCCTGTGGATACAGTGGTATCCCATTTGTTCTTCTTCACCATGGTCTTCTCTATAATGGGATTCCTCTGGTCCCTCAAAACTTCTCATACTTTATACATTTTAGCAAACAAAGGAATCAATGTCCATGGGTTATGATTTTCTCAATTCCAATGTTAATTAGTCTCATGTTCAGTCTTTCTATTCCTTTGAGCTGGCAGGTTTCTCACATTGTTTCCCCCTTCCAGACCAGTCAGAGCTGATTCTCAGCACATTTGGTGAGTTCACTTTTTTCATGTATTCTTTATGTCCATTATCAGTGCTCCCCCACCTTATTTACATCTTCCTAGTTTGAGATAATCAGACAATAGTGCCACCTTTTCCTTTTCTCATGTTCCAGTCTGGTGCTTATCTAACGGTCCAAACTTCCAGGAATTTATGAAGGCATATTTAGGTGGAAGGGGGGATGTGTTCAGAGGTCAGAGATGATTGAGCAGGTCCTTCTTTCTACAGTTTGCCATAGTGGGCAAAGTCCTTCAGTGATCTTAACAATGTGTGAGGAAAATATGATCTATAAGTCTCTTACACTGTGGAGCCAAAGGCTATCCAAATCTCACCCTTTACATCCTGACTTTGGAAAACTGAGTGCAGAGGAAGATTAATACCCTCTGTTTCCCTTCAGCAACATAACATGAATGTGTCAGGGATTATCTGACACCTCTTTATGCTGCTCCACTGAAAAATTCACCTTTTATGTCAACAGGAATGTTAGTGAACTTGTTTACAACATACAGAAAGACATTATGAAATTAAGAATTTAAAAAATTGTTTGCAACTTACTGTGCTTTGAACTTACATGCCAGAGAGAGGAACAACTGCCAAAAGTACATCCTTGTGCTTTATTTTAAGCAAACCAGAACAACCTAGAAGAGTGGTTCAGCTTTAAGAGAATGTGTCCTCAAATATTTGTATTAGCAACTCGCTTAACTAATCCAGAG
Source organism: Trochalopteron elliotii (assembly GCA_024734555.1). Taxonomy (NCBI): domain Eukaryota; kingdom Metazoa; phylum Chordata; class Aves; order Passeriformes; family Leiothrichidae; genus Trochalopteron; species Trochalopteron elliotii. Next base: position 2,361,081 of record JANPWX010000008.1, on the reverse strand, counting down.
TTAATTGGAAGAAAAGAAGTATTCAATGACTGACAGTCTTATATGGCCTTTCTAATCATGCCTGTCCCATTATTTGGATAAAGATTTGATGGATGGACCTTTGTAATCTTGCACTAAATTCCTATTTTACAGGGATGAGAAAGTGTACTTTGTACTCATATTGCAATATAATATGATAATCATCTTTATAATTATATCTACCTTATAAAGAACACTTATAAAGAACAGCCTAGAACCAGGCTTCTAAATCCATACTCAACCACTGTAACTGATGTAATATCTGAGCTGTTTCATATAAAGTCAGAGATTTTTTCCCGACCATTCATTAGTTTACCTGCATGGCAATTCTGGGAATATTGATTGCATGGAGAGAGAAGCTGCAGAAATGGGAAAACCAAACAATTAGGATTCCAAAATACAGTTTTAATGAGTTTGTTTTATCATGGTGAGGCAAGAACCTTGTTTAATTTACAGCTGCATCTTAGTTTCTATTGTAAGTCCAACGCTATTTTCTGATTTTATTACACAAATTGTTTATAACACTGAGAATTAGATTTTAATCAAGAAAAGATTACTCCTGGGCACTAAATCTCTGACTAATGCACCAGTCCAGGAGAGCACTGTAGCATGTAATTTTATCCCTGCTTAGTAGAGTACATAAAGTCATGCTTAATTTGAAGCCTGTGAAAAGTCCCATTTACCATTAAAAAAGCAGGTTTATGAGAATCCAGAAGAATCCAGAGCACAAATTCAATAGTAAATAAAATGAAAACAAGAACAGAAGACAGTAAAAGTTGCTGATTTATTCTCTCCCATTCTCTTCCCAAGCAGCAGTTATTCTGCTGTCACATTATCATTCATGATTTGTCAAGAAGGTTTTGTACCATGACCTCTCTTGTGTACAAGATGCTCTACAAACCCCAAAAGATAATAATCCCATCCCAAGGGGTTTGCAGTCCATTTCTAGCTGATGGTGCAGTATCTGTCACCACCCTTATCTAAAGGAGACTGAAACTGAAAGTTTCCTTGGGTTCTGTTGTTCTTGCACTTCTGCATTTTTATTAATGACACCTGGTTTTGCAGAGAAGTTGAATTTGTATGCCAGACTGTGTCCCTAACATTGCCAAAAACCCAAACATGAAGCTGAATTCATATACAGTGTCTTACAAAACTGATTTAAAAAATTAACATGTATTGCCAAGTACTGCCCAAATTAACACAAATCAGAGTTCATTACGTAGCATTAGGAGGCAATTTATTGCAATCATTATGCCTGCTGTTAGAGAGAACCATATGCCAACTCCAGAAATAACAAGCATTCTGAATCAGGGTCATTGCTGTCATATTTGCATGTGAAACACATTAATTGATCTCCTGTGCATATTAAAATTTAAATCCACACTTTTTTGCTGCTGAATGCTCCATCATAAGTTTGTTGTGAGAAGGGACAAGGAAGACTGGGTGGAAAAAAAGAGATGATGTTTGGGACAAGAGGAATACTTGTCCCAAACTGTGGTAGATTATTAAGTAGTTAAATCCATTCTGCTTAACTAAATGAGGTCCTAAATATCTTTTGGTCTCCACAGTAGGAAGATATGCAGTTATACATGTCAGACATGAAATACCATGTTCTTACCCATGTCATCTTGTTCTGGTGGTCTTCCTCAGGAGGCTGTATCTGTAAGAGCTAAAGGGTGAGCAACAAAGTGTTTAAAAAAGTTTTCTCTTCCATAAAGGTTGCTGTGCCATGGAAAAAGGATAATAAGTCTCATTGTTCAGTCACAACCAGTGAGAATGTTAGCATGTTTTTCAACTCTAACTCCCAGGAGTCACTGCGGCAGTGGAAATTAAAACAACTCGGAAATCAAGACATGTATTTTGTTATTTCAGGTTGTATCCAGAATTTCCATGTTGTCTACCGACAAAAGGTAAAAGAAAACTCTTATTTAACAAAAGTAAATATGACAGTACTATCCTTCCCCTCTAGCACTATTCATAAATCCTGGAAAAAGGCAGTGGGAAACTTCACATTAAAAAGAATAGAAGCCTCTCTTTCCATGGCAAGGGGAGACTATGGGAGAGAAGCTGGATGTGAAGTCACACAGTGGAAAAGTCTTTACGATAAGATAGGTCATGGAGTTGATGTCAGAAAGTTGATTTTTGGAAGTGGAGCCAGTGAAACAGGAGGAGATTAACTATTTTGAGGAGAGCACAGACAATTAAATTAGACAAGCCAGACATTGGAGCTGGATGGGGAATTCTGACATGGGCATGAAGTGTGAAAAAACACCTGGGAGAACTGGGGACTGGGAAAAGGGTTTGTCAAGAGCCATTTAAGGCAAGATGGGAGCATTAAGTAGGACATAAGAGGAGCAGAAATAGTGGTTATCCCAGATTGTCTTGCAGTTGAAGCCAATTCATCGGGCATGAGGAAAATCTTTCCCTCTTGCCCCTTGAAAAGGAAGAGGTATCTCTCAAGCTGTCTGCTGATATAGTAGTCCATAAGGACTTCCTGTTGGGTTGAGGTTTTCCCTGTCCAGTCACATGGGTTTCTCTAACCTGTATTTTCTTTGATTCCTATAGGCCAGAGAGAAAATGGTTTGAAAATGTGATATGATTGTGGATTGTTTTGCTTCACTTTGCTGTATGTGAGAGCAGATTTTCTGGAACACATTCTCCAGGGTTTACTGCACCAGCAAAAAATTGTCCTGCCCTGTGAAAATAAATCACATGCCTAACTACATATCCTTTACCAAGCAAAGACAGCATTTCTCTTTTAGTGTGTGTCTGTCACCCTTAGCAATAAAAATAGAAGTAAACTAGAAAATTGTAACTTAAATGAAGAAAATCATTTTACTAGCTTGAGCAAAATAACCCAGAAAACCTTAAGACTTTTCTCAGTTAATGTGCAAATTATGGCAGTTCAATGTTAGCAGTGCAAACAGCTGTTGTGCCTACCTAGAGGGAGGGCAACTTCTCTGTAATGATGTGGGTTATTAAAATCTTTGGAGATAACGTTATCAGGAGCAGAACACAATGCTACAGCATTTATCATTCACCTACTCTATTCTTGTCAGTGCAGAGAACATAAACACATTGCTTTCTAAGCAGGAAGTCAGATAGGCCAAAGCATGAATTTGAGAGCTGAGTGCTATTAACCTTCAGCAAATGTGAAGATAGCAGATATACTTCAGCAATTGCATAAGGAAAATAGGTCTGTGCAACCATGTTGTTTTGCACTTAGTACCAGTAAATGTGGGTACTGAGCTCAGCACTGCACAGACACCTGCCATCCCAAACAGCAAAAGATGTGTTAGCAATGGCAGAGACTGATGCATTAAGATTCCTGTAGGGAAATCCAAGAGATAAAGGATTATAGTCAGTAAAGCATTCTGCTATCACCAGAGTGCTCTGTGACCATTCAGGTTCCCTATAAATAACTGCACTGGGCAGCTGTGGCTGGGATACACATCAGCTTGCAGGCTGAGCAGGGAGCCATCCACAGGCAGACTAAGGGAAAGGCTGCAGGGAAGGAAAGGGCTGAAGCCCTAAATCCAGAATGATGAACTGACCTTTGCTACATCCATAACATGCACAGCATAAGACACTCCTTATGGGGTGTTAGACAAAGAGAAACATTGCTTTTGGATCGGCTTTGGATTGAGCTGGGAAAGAGACGAGTGTGGCATCTCCCAGAGCTGCTTTTCCAGAAGGTTTAAAGACTAAGAGAGAGGCCTAGTGCCTCATAAACCAGCCATATGAGTCCCCAGAGAGCAGTGGTGCAAATAGACCTTTGATGAAGTCTGAGCCTATGTCTGAAATGTCTCCTTTTCCATCCTTTCCAAAGTGTTTATGGGTACAGTTACATGGAAAGCAGTGATGGTGTTTCCTGTAATGTTTGTCTGTGACCTAGGATGGTGGCATGCAGGTTCCTGGGAAGGGTTTTCTCGTCCAGAGGGAAGTCTAACGAAATATACTGATGAACTCCCAGTAACTCCCAGTTCCCTCCCAGTGACTCCCAGTTCACTCCCAGTAATTCCTAGTAACTTCCAGATCACTCGCAGTTCACTCCCAGTAACATCCAGTAACTTCCAGTTCACTTTCAGTAACTCCCAGTTCCCTCCCAGTAATTCCCAGTTCACTCCCAGTAACTCTCATTTCACTCTCAGTAACTCCCAGTAACTCCTAGTTCTCTCCCAGTTCCCTCCCAGTAACTTCCAGTATCCTCTCAATAACTCACAGTAACTCCCAGTTCCCTCCCAGTAACTCCCAGTAACTCCCAGGAATTGAATTTCCTGTTGCAGCAGCATCATTGCCATGCTATTTGTGTGCTCTTTATCTAAGTTGCTATAATATATTGTGCTCAGAGATTAAAAGTCATCTTTTTTTTTTCCTGGAGGGGACAAATCAGATATTAGCAATCACCAGAAAGTGTTTCTCACCCCGCAGATAACTTCTTGTGGATCTTTGCATTTGTTGTCATGACTCTCAGCCTAACTGCTCCTTGGGAAGGCTGTAAGAAGGAATCTCGTTCCCCAGCTTCATAGGGAAGAAACACATGGGCCACAGTCATGAGGACTGTCCCTCAAAAGTCATCATAGTCACCCCACTAGAAAGGAAAGGGCTGTCTGCAGAAGTGCAAGAGGAGAAGATCAAAGATATCATTCTAGGCAGATGAGTTTTCAAAACTCTGTCCCTTTTGGGCAGACTCTAATTTCTAATTTCTGGAGGAACCAAGCATTTCTCTACTCTCAACATCAATTGCCCGGTTTTGTAGTGTACCAGGAATAAGGCACTCCTTAAGAGAAGATAAATTGCAAGATTACAGAGCAGCATTTTTTAACCATGTCAAAGTGATGGCAACTTTCACGTCACGTCCTTGGTTTCAGCCCTCAGCCAGACCATGGTTTATCACGTCCTGGACACCAGAGATTTTAGAGTCAACCCAACCATACTGCACACCAAGCAATCCATTTTCATCCCAGGAGCACTGTGGAGACATCAAACTCCACTTCCTGAGGTGGCTGGAGCCCATCTGTTCCTAGTGTGGAGCCCCTGGAAGGGCAGAGGATGTTTGTGAGATTACTGCTCCAAAAGCCCATCAGGCTAATGGGACATTTCCTGCTGCAATGGAAGCGCTCATCTCTTTTTCTCAGAGGGCTCTCAGGTGTGCACAGAGCTACCAAAATCGTCTGAGACACTTTCAGGAGGTAAGAAAGCTCACAGGGTTTTAGGCCAGACACTCACTTGTATTCTGCAAACAAACACTCCCTCATGTGTCCTCCAAAAACTGTGAGAAAAGAAAGGTGCACTTACAATCTTCAGTCAAAGCAAAAATACTGCCAGTGGAGTTCAACAATGGAGGCATTCAGAGCTGTACTGCCAGGAAGGCAATGGATCTTTAGTAGTGTGATTGATCTGGGCTAGCCTCACTTCTGTTGTCCACTACAAATTAAAATAATCATGATGAATCTCTTTAAAGTACTTTACCTCTATTTCCTGTTTCAAAATATGGCCTTGAAGATATTCTGCTCCTTCTAGCCTAAGGCACATATTTCACCTCCTGCAATTAATGCACTTTCTGGAGATTCCCTTTTTGTCATGCTCATTTTAAACATCATCATTTTATTAAAAGTTTTCAATCATCTTGGGTGATGAAAAGATATTCCTGTGCTTTTTAAAGGTTGTGAGCAGTTCTTCCCTTTTCTAGGCAGAGAGTTGAGTTGTTTGTGCATGTGTCCATACAAGTGTTGTTCACTAAATGAATGAGAGGAGAGCATGGGAGGAAGGACTTGCATGACTGATGGGAAGAATGAATCACTCCTGGCCACCCAGCAGTACAGTAATTGGTGTCTGGGGGGCAGCTGCAAGGGCCACATAACAGCTGTCAGTGTCACAGATGGTCTGAGCGCTTTGGTGTGGAGATAAGGCTGTGACAAAGGGCTGGCCACAGTGTGAACACACCACCACCATTCCTGGCTGGCAACCTCTGGCAGCACTGGCAGCACTGGTGTGCTGTCCTACATAGAAAATGTCTCTGACTGCTTCCTGCATCTGAAAACATGATGATGTCTCTAGGAAAGAACACTGAGAGATGAAAGCAGCAGCAGAGATATATGAAACATATATGCCTTTCTCACACATCCTTTCAGATTTCTGGATGCTAAGGGGTTTTTGGTTTGTTGTTTTTTTTTTTTTTTGTCTTCTCCTTTTTTTAAATTTTTTGTTGCGTCAGAACCATCTTGGAGAGAAAAAACTCTTTCCGAAGACTGAGGGAATTTTCTAAGGTTCTCACAAGGTATTGAAAGGTAAAAATACCTCATGAGTTTATTAACTCCCATGCCATCCTCAGAAAGCACTTTCAGATAGGAAAACATCTTACCCAGCAGTATACTGGGATTGCTGCATCACACACCTGAGTTTCTGCACTCTCCTGGCACTGGAAAAGGCTCCCCAGGGAAGTGGTCATAGCACCAAGCCTGACAGAGTTCACTCAAAAGCATTTGGACACCGCTTTCAGGCACCGGGAGTGATCTTTGGGATGTCCTGTGCACAGTCAGGAGTGGCACTCAATCATCCATGTGGGTCCCTTTCAGCTCTGGATATTCTATGCTTCTATGATTCTATGGTTCCATGATCCTGGTTCCATAATGAGTATTGTGATTCCAGAGATCAAAGCTCTCTCTGTGTCCTCAAGTGGCTGACTCAGGAAAGGAATCTGATTCAGAGTAACAGGAATCAGGCTATTTATTTAGATGTGCTTCTCAATCACACCTTATGCCCCTCCTGCATGATTGTTTATTTATTTGCTGTTTATCTTGTCCTGACTATGGATTGGAGGCTCACTATGTGGAACATAGTGACACTTTTTTTTTTCTCAAACCTATGGATGGAAACCTTAAATGCTTAGATCCTGGTTTTCCCTTGAAACCTGACTTGCACTCCTGCATATTTTAGAGATGTATTTTGCTGTGATTTTTGACAGTATATCAAGCAGATCAGTAATCCTTCATTAGGGATGACACTTCTTGAGGCAGACTTTGGATTAAAACAGAATTTTATGTTAATTCTGGCTTAATTCTTTCCTGGTCTTTAGTTTAGCCATGGAGGGAAAACATCTGGGAAAACATCACTTACAAAACAAAGCAGTATATCTGGATGCCTTTACCCTCAGACAAAATTAGTTTGCTCATAAAACCAAATGTTTATTTAACATTTATTTAAGGTTAATGGAAGATTATTTTTAGAGATAATAATTTATGACATAAACCAAATACCAGTAAAAAAGAATTAAATTATTAAAGAGATGCATGAAAGTGATCTGTTAACATTCATTTAACATAAATAAACAAAACTAGTATTAATAATTTGCAGTCAAAGTGGATCTGAACTTGTAGAATCTTAATTATGAACTGAACAACATGATAAATATTGCTTCCCTCTCTTCATATATCTAACTCTTTAAGGAAACAAATCACTCAAGATGCTTATGTGTGTTAATTGCCAAAACCATTTTGAAAAACACCTCTGAATACTAAGTTCACTCAGTGGGAACTGCTAAGTCCTACCTTTACAGAACATGGCACTCCCTCCCAAGTGACAGAGTTGCCCCAATACAGAAAATTTTCTTGGACTGGGGAAGGACATCCAATACAGACAATGGAGATAATTTCTCACCTGATAGAAACTCCCTGCATGACGTGGAAATTCACAGGATTAGGATGTTTTGCACAAACTGAAAGCTTGGGTCTAAGGCTTGTTATTTCTGAAAAGAAATGTAAGAGTAGTCTACAGCTGAACATTGCCAAAATAAGTAGAAAATTTCTCTCCTTCAGAATGCAGAGAAGCCAGCTTGTATTACCACTGAACAAAAGCAGAATGTGACTAATTATTCCAAATGGCCCTTAAAAAGAAGCTAAAATCTTGGTTTTCAATGCTCCCAGGCAAGAAAATTCTTCATTCCAAAGCCTTGGTTAGCTGGTCTTAACATAAAGCAAATTTTGTTGAGAGACAAAGGCTGAGCAAATTATATTTCAGTAGGTAATATACTATCTCATTCACATGTTTTCCATATCTCATTCATTAAAGCGATAGAGCCTTAGCACATGTCTGAGCTCACATTCTAAAACAAAGAAACCATTCAGTGTTTTGATTAGTAGGTGATATTAGAGGAATGTCGTAAAACACATCAATTAAACTAAAACACATTTCACAAAATCTGTTTCAGTACCTCCACTTTGAGTCTAAGTTTAAAACAGAGCTTTTCATCCATTAGAGAGAGATGAAAAGAATTGGCACATAGATTATTCACAAGGTACATTTTGAGGAAAATTTAATTAAAGATGACAGCAAACAAATAATAACAGCTCATGGTTCATCATATTGATGAACACGGTGAAGCAATTTATGTTCTGTTTTCATTATGTTTGTCTTCCAGACAAAGCTGCTCTTCTTCTCCAAGCAAGAATGCCGTGGCTGTGAGCTGCTAAACCATGATGTCCCAGATTCTTTTGAAAAGAGACAGGAGGAGCACATAGCAGTGTGGCCAGTGAGGCCAGTGGTTCTGGAACTTGCTGCACCACAGAGTACTAGTAAGCACTACTAGTAATTAGTTGTCTTGGTAGTAGGCACTACCAAGAGAGCAGCAGGAAAATCGTAATGAGGCACAAAACCCCTGCCTCTGTTCACTGTTGGCTTTTTTGGCATTACACAGCCATGGATTTCAGTTTCCAGCTGGGGAATGAAGTAATTACGTATGTGTCCCTCGAGACTGAGGACTGGGAGGTTAGAGAAAAAGTTCCTTTCTAGATAGCTATGGGGAAGTCCTTGCTGGATAGTGGTTGATTAGCTTTGCTCATATAGTTACCAGAAGGGCATTTAGTCACTGAAAGAATGCTTCAGGATAAGCCTGTCTGGTTCTATAGATTTTGATGGCTCCACTGGGATAGGGTATTGGTTTCAGTGATGGTGGATCTGCTCTGCCGTGTTTGCTTTTGCTCTTTGATTTTTTCAGTTTTAGCTCTTCTTGTTCTGTGAAAATATTCTCTCTAATGATGGATTTTGTGAGTTTAGGGACATCTGCAAGTCAGCAGGAAGAGTTCTGAAGACATTTCTTTCAAGCCATGATCCTCTTTTAACACATGTAATGATTTTTAATGACTTTGAAATTTTCAATACACACTAGTTAAGGCCCCTGCAACCTTAGCAGGTTTCTTTTTGTCTTGTAATGCCTGATATTCCAGGTAATTCTTCAAAAATTCAGTCTGTTTCTCAGAAGCAGCAGTCTTTACAGAGTTGTGGTTGACTTTACATTAGTGAGGTGAATGTCAGCTGAGATTTCCATAGAGCATTTACAACAATATTGAAAGGTTTTGCTATACATTACAGCTTTCAGAAAGGAGATTGAAAAATATTGAAATTCCACTTAAACCCTCTCAAAGGTCAGTGTGAAGGCAGAAAGCCCCTTTGCATAAGTGGGGATATTGCCAGTGCTCTAGAGCTTAGTAGTGATAAGTTTTCATGCACTTGCACATCAGCGTTACCCTCTGCCCCTTATCTAAGACAATGTTATCACACTTGCCTTCTTTTGCCAAAAAATTCTCCAAAATCAGTCAGATTCCTCTCTGTGTCTCTTTCTCTCACTCTTCCTTGTAGCCAGGCCAGTTCTCACAGACCTTGAGTTAGATATGCCCTAATTTTTCCACTTTAACTTTTCTGCATTCAATGACTAATGGGCAAGTATTGCATCACAGCCCTGCTAAACTGTTCAACTGTTCATGATCCATCATCCAGAGGTTAAGCAGGACTGGCCTTTTCATTTCTACCTCTCTGGTTTCGTGCTGGCTGCTGATGCTCAGGGAGTGGGAAGGTGGTGTAGAGCATCTTGAGACGCATTTTTCTGAGAAAATCAACATTGGTGAAAGTAGGATACAGCAATGCAAGAAACTTGTAAAGACACAAACAAAGGAACAAAGGCACAAAGGCAAGAAGAATTTGCCTAATCACTTTGATATGGGCAATATTTCTCTCCTGTACCTATATTGTCAGGGTTTTTTTCGCAATCCAAGGCCCACTGATACCAATGCAAAACTTTCCATAGGTTTCAGAGCTTCAGACTGGGGCCACAGAGACCGTGTCTGCAAGCAAGGAGTCAACTTGGCCTCCTTTCTGCTGTCAATTATTTACCTTCAGAGAGTAATAAGTGTCCTGATGTGCTGGGCCAGGTGCTGAGCCACATGTCTTCTTTGGCATATAAACTTTATAAACTTTACAAGTTATGCACCCAGCCTTCAATAGCTTTGATTGTGATCGTGTCCTCTATTGCACAAAATTATGGGAAATGTAAATGCTTTTCTTTCACAGTGATTTTTAAAATCAGACTTAGGCTTTAAATGTGTAAGCTCTCATTTCACACTAGATAATCATAGATCCTTGTTGCTAAAACTTCAGACAACTCCTGTTACATATCTTGTTCACCTACTTTCAAGGTGCATATCTTGAATCTGATTTTTATTCATAGTAAAGTTTCTACTATGGTGGCTAACTGTGGACTACACTCCGAAAAAGGCTTTAACTGTTGCTAGAATTATCCTGAAAGACCTAAGCAAAACCAAAAATATGCTATTTCCAGTTCATCCTTGAGCAAATTGTTGTACGCTTGTGTAATGCACGGCCTTCAGTGAATGTGGTGGAAAAGAAGGATGCACTTTGACAAAATTATGTTTCTGCCTTCTGCTATCTTTATCTGCAAGTCATCTTACTGATTTCAGATTAGACATAAATGAATGAAATCGTTTGTCTCAAGGCAAAAATCACAATTTTCATCTTGACTTAGTGATGCTGTTAACTTAAGGATAATTAGACTAAAGAGAAAGAAGGACATTGTTAACAAAAGCACCTTCCAGTGAGTCTTCCCTGCTTTTTATATGAAGTACAATACAAAAGGGAAGTGTGGTGGAAGTAAAGATCATGACATTTAGAGGAAATTTTAGCCAACTGCTGATTTTTCTGTTATATGGATGTATGATGGATTGCACATAAATGTGCTCCAGAAGCAAAGGCCTCTTGAAAAATGACTGCACTATAAACTTGCACAGCTATCACAAGACCTCACCATTTGGACAGTAAAAGTCTCGGTTCTTAAACCTTCTTGCCTTTAGCATCAGAAAGGCACAACCAGCTCCAAAAAAATTGTGAGTAAGTTTTATAGTTTCTGTCTATGGTTTAAAAATTTTGCCTTTCACCTTGGCTCCTTCCACAACAATCTGACTGACTACAGCATCTCCCTGTGCTTCATGGATGTCAAAAAGTCAAATTCCGAGGACCCTGGTTTCTCAGACTCCCTTTTTTCTAAATATATTTCCACTTTCTTTACTACAAAACATTTTTGAGGGTATCATGTGCCAGGCCTTTCTTCATCCTCTAATTTTTCTAGGGTTTTTTTCTTTTACTTCTCTTTGTACTTACTCCTTTGGTATTGATCAGGTATTTTCCACTCAGAGATACATCTCAGGCTGTATCTCACTTCTAAGGAGATATTGCAAATTTTTTCCCACATTCATTTTTTGCCAGTATCTGATATATGTCTGGCAACTACCTAGAAACCTCAAATTCTGCAGTGTCTTCACAATATAGCAGCATTTCCCACAGACAAAATGCTACACATGACTTTGCTGTTTAATTCAGAGTGTGCTGATACTATTTCCATTACCTGGAGGCAGACTTCATATTGCATGGATTTGTTTTTAACCTGAGACAGCAGACAATAATATATGAACAGTCCCCAGTATTCAGTAGATTTTACTACAAAAAAGCATGTGGGAGAAAACTGTGCTACTCCTTTTTCCCAACACTTACGTAAAACTTGCAAAGCACTGGGTACTCTTCTATTTTAGGATTGTGAAACAAAATGCAATAAGCTAGAAGGCATAATGTCTTCCAGAGTTTGTAATCAATGCATTGAACCCTGTTTACTGCTGTAGCCCTTTTCAGTCAAATTTTTGTTAGTTTTGTCCTATGGCCTCCAATGCATGAAAACATTTAGAAGCGCAGAGATGTAAGCTGATACGTAAAATATCTGTGTTGGAATGGAAATTCTCCGAATGACAATGTCACCTTTTGCAATGTTTTGGCTAATTTTCATTAATAAAAATGAGTAAGCCTTTTTTACTGCCAGAAGGACGCAACTGCTCACTGGTTTGGCATCTTGGTGTTGAGGTGACAGACTGAAATACGTTGTTTTGGAGATACAGTTCAGCAAGAATTAAATAAAAAGCATTCATGGGAGCATCTTCTCCATAAAATTGATACACTTCTTTCACCTTCGAGAAACAAAAACAACTGATGAAGACTGCATTTCATGCAAGGCATACAATGCAATTTTCATGCTTTCTCAATTCCTATAAGAAACATGAATGTCCACTTCTAGGGAACAAATTGTAAATGTGTCAGCCAAGGCCTTGAGAACATCAGTGAATTACAGTAGCATGAAATACCTGCTTTAAAATATTTCTTTCTATTCATCCATCACTTCTTGGATTTTTAGGTGTGTGACTGCAAATTGTCTGTCCTGCATATTAAATACAGGTTTCTGGAAGTGAGACTTCTTCCTTAAATAACTACAGAAAGGAACACAAAATGCAGACCTGATGTAAAATAATACAGTTATAATTCCTTGAAAAATAAAAATGGGCGTTATTTTGTTTTTCTGTGTGTTCTGGTCTGATCTCCAGAATCAGATTTGTTTCTGAGTAAAGGTATAACTGGCAGATTCGCTTGCTTATTGACACTGAGCATTACACAGGGACAAACATTTTCCTTGGAGGTTTCCCAATGTGTATTCCTTTCTAGCTCTAGTGTCTGTCATTTTTTGGAAGCCTTCTTTCGACTAATAATTTGTGAACTATTCTCCTTTGAATTCAAGAATGCATTTCAAGTCAGGAGAGAAAATGTTGATGTGGGACATTTAGGGTCAGACTCAAATGACAGACATTAATTATTTCGCCAAAGATTTTTGAAGTGCTTTGCCAATTACTGGCCACATTCTCCCAGGGTGAAGAGCTCCATAGTACATCAGTCTTAGTAAGAAACTGGAAACCATAAAGAATCCCATTAAGTACATAAATACCTCTAAAAGCCTGTCCCTGTTAGTCCTTTCACACCTTTTTTCTGAATTCCGGAACGCACATGACACATGAGGGGAGCTAGAATGATGCTATTGATAAAATCCAAGTGTCTTTAATTCTGAATATCTATGACAGTGGCTTTTTTTTATTGTACACTCTCTAAATTTTAATCTTTACTTCCAAACAAAACATGATGATACTTGCATGTGCCACCTGAAAGTGTTAGAAAATCTCCTTTCCTTGCTAATCCTCCTAGGTCCACAGAGATATATTGCCTGGCTTCTAAACAACCCTAGCCTGGTTTAGGAAGACAATTTCACTGTTTCTTCTACTGTTTCCCCATTTTTTTTTCCTTCTACTCTACCTCCAAAAATATCAATAAAATTTCTTTTTGCATTCCTGAAGAAATTGTTAAAGATTTGTTCACATTCTCTTTTTTATAAGGAAGTGAAAAGTACGTACATCCTTGAACAATACAGTAAAGAGCACGCTTGCAAGAAAAAGTTAAAGTTGTACATAGAAAACTTCTGTATTATTTGAAATCAAACAAACAGAGCATGAACGTCAAGTGATGTTATTACCACACAAAAGAAAATTGAAATAGAGGCAAAGCTGTCACTCTATTTTCAAAAATAAAATAAAATTGCTCACAAGTTTTCCTACAATATTTCACTGTCTTGAAAGCACAAAGTCTTTTGTAGCTTTATGATGAGGACTTTTGGTAATAAAAACAAAGACTGAAACAGGTTGCCCAGAGAAGTTGTGGATGCCTCAATCTCTGGAAGTGTTGAAGGCCAGTTTGGATGGGGATCTGAGCAACCTGGTCTAGTGGAAGGTGTCCCTGCCCGCAGAAAGGGGGTTGGAATGAGATGGTCTTTAATGTTCCTTCCATCCCAGACCGTTCTATGCCTCCATGACTTTGTCATGACAAACATCAATATGGAAGAAAGTAAAGAAGGTGGGAAAAGGATCATTGATGGTTTTAGTCTAGGTTATCTGTCAAAAGCTACTGCAGCCCTCAGTCTGGCTGCTCAGGGTCAAGTCATTTTGAAACCATTCTGGCATAATTGCTGTCACAAAAACACACACAGAGTTCATGTTAACCTCAGCTTTGAACATGATAGTAAGGACCCTTACAAAGACCTTTCCAGCACTGTTTATGCTGACATTAAATTTCCTATGCATATTTTTGCTGTAAAAAGCACCACATTTTTTGTTATTGTCTTTTTTCCCATATTGTTGATAAATTTAATGCTTGTCAGAGAGGTGTGTGACAGCCAAGAGAAAAGAGCAAGAAGCTAGAATAGTTACAAACCTATGTCAAAATTGCTTCTTTATGTGACATCAATGCTACTGCTGTCATGCTTTTAGAGGCCACCCTTAAATGTCACACTGAGAAGTGAGGAGTATGGTGGGAGGGGCAGTGAAAATTGCTGCCAATGAAATGCAACTTTCCTGTGGGACAACAGCAGGGACTCAAAAAGTGACATACACAAAGTCACTATTATTTATTAATAATATTGCATTTCTCTCTTTCTTTTATTAAAACTCTTCGCACTCTCAGAACTTCCAGTCCAGCATACATGGATAAAATAAGTAATTATTGCAAAGGAATGTGATTAGTCCTTCAGGCAGAAATTATGATGTTTAAACATGCTGTGTTTAGAAAACTCAGTCCAGAGGTCAAAGTTTGTATATGTGTTTATATCACGGAGTAGAGCAGGTTATGATGCCCAAGCAAGACTCTTGGCACAACACTGAGATATAGCTGACTTTAGTGATCTGTAGGTAGTAGTTTCTTTCTGAAGGAGAATTAACCTTGAAACACTTGATTTTTTGCATTGCATCTGGGTAAGACAATGATAACTCTCAGCAACACTGTGGAGGAAGGTCTTTCAAGTGCCAGGTCTAGACCCTGGTTTAGACCTTCTGCCTTGAATTATTTCTCATGTCATAGCACACCCTGCCCTGGTTTCCTGATCAATTTTCATTTAATATCTATGTAATAATTTGGCTTCTCCTGCTGCGACCATGACAAAAGAGATATCATCTCTTAATAAAAAATAACTGCATATCCTGGCGTATGCTTTAGATTTTAATTTTGGATATTAGTTTCAAGTCTGGCCATGTTGTTTTTATAAAAAAAAAAATCTATATTTTACCAAGTTCATCATTTCGCATGGTGGTGTTGATTTGAAACTAAGATATGCAGTGAAAACACAGGTCCCATAATGAAAATACAATCTCATCAGCAGAATGAAAATTAAGGCATTTTTGTGCAGCTTTCAAACATGCAAAGTGACAGGAACAACATTTTTTTCCTTAGATTGGTTCTCTTTTACCCAGTGTGCACTGCTTTTGCAGAGAATGAGAGGTTTTTTTCCTGGTTGTTTTAAAATTGGTCTTTTTGATTCAGTTAGGTTCAATACAAGAACTCTCTGAGAAGCAGTAAGAAATATATCTTTGTTTTCCAGGTGTTAAATATACAGTCATAGTGAGGGAGAGAGATGAAAGGAATTTGAAAGCATTTTTGTCCCAAGTGTTGAAATATCTGATCTGAATCTTTTCTTATTCTAAATATATTAGATTATCTTGTCTCCACTGGAAAATGAAGGATCTGTTACATGCCCTTGCTATATTGTCTAAGTAAATGAGTTCTCTAAATCATCCAGGAAAATCCACTTCATGCTGTGCTGACATGAGTTAAACTGAGATATTAGGTCTGTACTGCCCTGACTTTTATTTCTGTGCAGAAGATTGATGTAAGAGGGAGCTTCAGAGAAGTTACAGGTCTCTCGTTACAGGATCCCAAATATCCCTTAGGATCTGGACCAAATACCATTCCAGCACAAATTCCACATTGAGATGAAGGAAAACACAACATCCAGGGTAGTTGAGTTCTCTGGCTGGAGCCTACACATATGAAAGTGAGAAAATCAGACTAAGCCTTTTCTTGTTTCTGGATTGAACTCTAACAATAATGCAGACTAATTTTTAATCGAAAATGTTCAAATTGATTTCACAAAAGATTCTAGCTTTCTGTGGAAAATGCAGAGGATTTTGTTTCTGTTCAAGAAATCAAATGACCATAAATGTTACCTGCATTTTATAGTAAAAAATGTAGAAGAAAACTTTGAAGACTGTCACAGGGAGTTACTATACATATGTACATATGTGCACAGTTGTCCTTGTAAGCCAGAAGTACCTCATCAAGAGATATAGAGTTGATGGGAAATGGAAGACTAGATTATGAGATGCCATGAGAGTGAAAATCTAACCTTTGGGACAAAAACTCATGGGAAGCTTCTTACAGTACTTCAGAAAAGATCTATATAGAAATTAGAGGAAACAATCAGTGTTTTCTCAGCCTTATGATTATTGAGGGAGGTTTAGAAATGAGCAGAGCTGGGAACAAAATCTGCTATTCTACTATCACAGAGGACCTCTGAAATATCCAAGTTGTGGAAGGCAGCCAGGAACGATTTACCGGTGAAGGGATCACATCACTTGATAAAAATCAAAGCCTTCTGTCACTATCATAACTGTCATAGAAACTGGCATGGCTGTATTTAATCCTTATGAGTTTCCCCACTCCTCAATTCTAAATTGCCATTTTTTGCCTTTCCTACTGAAGCTAAAGGCACTCTGAACCTTGTGCTTTGAGCAGTGAGTTATGAGACATTTTAAATTATGGTGTATCGAGGTATAGTTTACCTCTGGCTCTCACAGATTTGATCTGAGATTTGTTCCGTAAGCTGCAGTAGAGTGAGAAATTTGCAGCTTAAAAGGATTGAGTTGTATTTATGTTCTGACTTACCCTCAACTGTAATAGACTGAGGAATGTTTTATCTCTAACACTTGCACTTTGCTCTGAGATTTGCACCTTTTAAAGGGGACTGAAATTGTGCTTGTACCTTCTCTCTGATAAATGGCTTGAGTTTCTGAGACCTTAAATGAGTGCCACAGTGAAGAAATGTTAAAAATTAATAGCATGTAATTCTCTGAAGCACAAATAAGATGCTGACCTCTTTCCATTCAATATGCATTGATAAAAGGAATGATTTGGAAATGGAAATGCAGAGCAACCTTAATTTGAGGGATGGTGTGCTGGTGAGGACCCTCTGTCTGCCCTCTCAGTGCAGGTGGGGGATGGAGATGGATGCTGCAGCAAAGATACAAGAGTTATTGATGTGTTAGAAATTGCAGAAGCACATGAGAACAGCCACAAAGGACTTCAGGCTTCTCCTCCCTAAGGAGAGGCAGGATCTGAGGTGCCTCTACACCAGTGCATGCAGCACGAGCATCAGACATGAGGAGCTCAAAGCCATTGTGGAGCGGCAAAACTTGGATATTTATGCAGTCACAGAAACGTGGTGGGATGATTCACACAACTGGAGGGCTCAGAGGATGGATATAGACCCTTCAGGAGGGATATGCAAGGAGGAAGAGGAGGTGGGGTAACCCTGCACATTTTGGCTGTCCAGAGCTCAACGATGGTGATGAAAAGTTTGAGTCATGGGTAAGAGTCAGGAGGAAGACCAGTAAGGCAGCGTGGTGGGAGTCTGGTACAGACCACCTAGCCAGGACAAAAAGGCAGACAAAGCATTCAGCTACAGATGATAGATGACCGTCAGAAATTGTTGATTCATTCTGTCACAATGTGGAAGACCAGAAAATTGTGAGAATTTTCTTCTTGTTGGGTCTGCACATAGTAATGGATGCAACCTTTTTTTACACATGCAACATTTAGAGGTCCACGTAGTGCTCAATGGAAGATGTAACTGAAGATAAATCAAGTAATTCAGCAGTGATAGTTGCTTGTGTGCACCTTGAAGCCCTGAAAGAATTGCACACGTAAGTCCCTCGCTTAAAATAGTTCTGACCACCATTTTATGACTGGAAGGATGATGCAGGGGAATATATAATTGTCTTACAATCCACACTTTTGATCATCCATTTTGTTTAACCTACAACTGCATTAGCAAAAGAATTTGTACCTGTTAAGAGCAAACAGTGGACATTTTGTCTAGATTAAAACTGTTAGCATAATACAGAGCCCCTGCTTTGGCAAGTATATGTAGGAATAATCCTAAGTTCCACTTCAAGATTTGGCCATTTGCCCTGATTCACTTTCTGTGTTCAAATAAATACAAAAAGCTGTGATAATTAGGTGCCTTATCCCCACTCGTGCTGCAAGTCTGGGTTAGCTGGGTCTGGGAGCTAACAGACCGCATGACCAGGAATGGACAAGGTCTTCACTGTCACTTTGCTAATGAATGCCATAATTGTCTCCAGAAGATAAGAAACCTCATGAAAGAGGAGGCAGAAGTGAAAAGGCCAAAGCAGAAGCCCCATGAGAATCTTCATTAAATCTTGCCTACCTTAAACCTTTACATAGCAACAATACTGCAAAGGTAAGGTGTGAAAATGAAAGGATTTGTAGGCCTCTGTGATTGTGACAGGTGATATGAGAAGTGTTATCATCTAACCAGGAATTCCCATGCTGTTCTAAAAAAACACCCTTAACTTTTAAAAGGCAAATCCTTTTGCTTCTTTCTTGTTTCAGGTTTCACACATGTAAAATCCTGGACTCCATCATGTGTCATGCGACAATGTGAAGGATCATGCAAGTTTTACAAAGACAGTCCCAGTCTTGGAAAGGAATTCCAGTCGCCTAGAAGTGATCAGGGCACTAAAATATGCTGGCTTTTGCTTTAAGGTAGAAAACACCTCCAAAATGTTTACTGGCAGTGATGTCAGTGGTATGGGTCAACCAAGAACAAGTTGCTCAATAGAACAGGTGGTCAGAAGGCCAGGAGGTCAATGACCATCCTGTCTCTATTGCACAGCAAATATTATTGCCTTGTGTTTCCAGGTTGCTGAAGGCTTTGGAGAACCAGCTCCAATTGTGAATCAAAAGGATGTGATGATTCCATCTGAGCCAGCCAGTCTAGTTAAAGGGGGATTTGCTTGATTTTAGGAAAACAGAACAAACTGCCAAAAAATTACACAAGACCCTGCTCTCCCTTTCTAGGGAAAGCAGGGAAGACAGAGGGACAGCTGCAAGAAACTGAGAGACATTTATAAACAGACGCCAGGAGAAAAAAAAGAGAGGGAGAACCTTACTGCTGGGAGGCCTTTTTGAAGATGAAAATGCTAAGAATTGGCACTTAAAGACAAAGTATTCTTTGCTTGAGAGGAAAATAGAATTCATCTTGGTATTTTAAAGCAAAAACTTGCTTGTTATTTGTAGACTTCCTAGGGAACTTGTGCTATCACAGAACTCTGTGAGTCCTTGGAGAGTGCGATTTTGGAAGGTAGAAATTTCCAAGTGAAATCACTGATTCAGAGTTTGATATTAATTTACAGGGAGGAATTTACTGTGAATCCAATAAGAACAGGGAGGTGGGATGAAAACAAGCATGGGGATTTATTTTATTTCATTCAAGAGGACAAAATGCAAGGTAATTAAAGTTGAGACTGAGCATTTGGGAAGGTGTTAGGAAAAGTTATTCAAATATGAAGTGGTCACAGCAGAAAAGTGTAGCACAGAATAAAGTTTCTCTTTGCAAGGGTCAGTAAAGGAAAGGGGAAAGGTTATACAGACATAATGGGAATGAGACAAGTGCAAGCTCAAACATGGGGCAGGAAGATCTCTAAGGTTTTAGGGAACTGTTTCTTACCATCAAGAATGGACTGAGAGTCCTTCACCTCACCTCAAAAGAGGGTGGGACTTGCAATTTCCATTACAGTTCACCTTTCTCTAATCTATGTAAAAAATCAAGATTTTTGCCATTAAATCACAAAGCAGCAATTAATCATTGTTCTTCTAACAGATGAATTATTTATTGACTTTTAATAACATGTGTTTGATTCTGAAGATAGCAATCCTTGACTGAAGGGTGAATTTCTGAAAGTACAAATCAGTATGCTCAGTAAAAGGTACATACTTTTGAGGGAGGACAGGATTCACAGTATTGAACAGAAAATAGTTATCAAGTCAGATGGGAGTGAAAATTGATGCCTGTTGCTCCTTGACAGCAGTTGTGTGGCAACTAGCTGCCATTCACCCATTTCCAAGTGAAAATACTTCTCAAAGTGGGAATGCAAAGTGATGATGGTGCCCAGCTTGAATTCACAGTAGGAGAAATTGTGCCCCAAATCTTGAGTTCTTCCTGCTGAGATCACTGAGCTATTTAATTATGCTGCTGCACACATTGCTTCAGCATTTGATCTTTTCCATGACATCCTTTAACAAATAACTTCTCTCAGTCAATGAGGAAAGCAAATAGACACTGCCTTGCCTTTCATGTGTTTGGCTGGTTTCAGTCATCTATATCATACTCAATTATGTCTCTATTAGCCTTCCTCTCTGTGCCTGTTTTCCTGCTATGAAGAAACATCTTTCCTGTCTTCCTGGATGCCTTTGGGTCTAAATGTCTAAACATATGCCTAATCTCATAATGAAATGAACAAGGTTTTCATTCATAACTAATAACATTAGAGTGTCTTAACAAAATGTGAACTTGATTTTGGATCTTTCTCCCCATGTAGACTCCAGCTTAGGATTTCATTTCACAGGCTCATGCTTAAACAATCCCCCTTTAGTGCTAATTCTGGTCTACAGAATATCCCTTTTACAAACACAGGACAATCAGTAACATTTCACAAGTGGTCCCTCTGTAGGGCAGTTTCAGTCATGCTGCAGTTCCCTGTGGTAAACCTCTTGTTTGATGCTCATCCTTCCCTTCTTCCTACAATAAGACATGAGGGAGCAAGATCTCACTCACACAGGTTTGTTATCATGTGATTTTCTTAATCAGTTTGGGGTCTTGAGTTTGCCTTTTTTTTTGCCTTTTTTTTCTTCTTGTTGTTTTCAATAAAACTGTCTGTCAGGTGTTGGCCTTAATATTTCACCAGAAAAAAACATCATTTAAATATTTTTCTTCTAAAATCTCCAAGCCCGGGAAGCTTAAATAATTGAACTTGTTCTACAAACAACAAGATCAAATGAAATTATTTGTTGGGTTATCACCAAATGAAATATGGAATTTGGAATATGGTCTGGCAGTGCAGAATCTTCCAAGTATTTCTGTTCCAGGACTGAAGAGCAGCCTAAAATAGCTGCAATCATCATATCAGCTTAATTATTTGACATCTGTAGTTATATCAATGCTCCTGTACATGTTCAGACACGCAGATATACACACACAGAGAATAACATTTTACTCAACTTTTGGAACATTCTAAGCACAGACTTAGTTATTCAGCTAATTCTTCCCTTCAGTGCATGTTGTTATTTTCATTTCACTGTTCGTCCCCCAAGTGGAGTCTATGTATTGTGTTTCATTGTGGTTTAAGTGTGAGAAGATTGAAGTGTTTTACACTGTTAAGATAATTTCAATCAAAGAAAATATAAAGAACGTATTAAAAGATGTTTCCTGTGTTTTAATTTAGAGTCCAACTAGCAAGCTGTCTTGGAAACTCTTCCTAGTGAAATTCCCATGGGAGTAGGCTTTTCTGAGTGTCCAGCAGACTTTTTTCATTACTGGATACAGTCAATTTCTATCCTCAAAATCAATGCCAGGGTGGTCTGTGCTTTGAACCACATGACTGTACAGATTCTTATCTTGTATCCCATTACTTCAGATTCTTTGGACATTCTAAGTCCTGTGGAATTTACTTTATAAATTAAATTCCAACTGCAGATTCTGCAAAGGCTGCACCAGCATTACAAGTTTCCGATTGTAGCTCTTCTTCTACAGCTTGCCACATTCTTCTCCCACCAGCATCTCCTGCTCAGACTCTCATCACCAACTGATTAATTTCCTACTTTTTAGTAAGCCCTCCCAAATGTCTTTAATTCCAAGTGCTATTTAATCTAGAATTATTGCTACTATAACTACAATAACACAGTATGCTTTAGCTCAAAATCATATTCTAGAGTTCTCAGGCTAAGATCTGTCAAAAACTGGCATTAAACACCACTCTTTTTGCTAAAAACAGTTGCCCAACAAAAGGCACAATCTGCATTTATTTTTGAAATGAGCTCTGTATCAGTTTTACTGAAATCATCCTACTTTTTTCTACCAAAGCTGTGTGAAAACTTTTGGCCAGGCAACTTTAAGAGACAAGGCTTTTTACATGCTGGCTTTTCAGTTGCACACTGCTGGGAGAGGCAGCTGAAATCTCTGTTTAGAAGTTCAGCAATTATCCGTCACGCTCTTTACTCTTTGAATTGAAGCTGGAGGCTTCATTTTACTCATAGAAACACAACTGTTTTATCTCGGCCTCTGCTGAGTTTTTTAAACTGTTTTTGTTGGTTTCTGGTGGGCTAAGGGTGTCTCTACTTGTGCTCTGAATAATAGCATTTACTCCTAGCAGGCTTGTCCAAAGGAACATGGTGTTGGTTCTTTATTGTTAATTGGACAGAGTTCATGTTGCTGTAATTGGAGTTTCTCTCAAAGGCTGCTAATGCTAAAAGGGACTATTGATAGTAGATTTCAGCAAGGTTTTGACCAGGTCTTCTATCATTTTCTCACAGGTTTACAACCTGTATTATTATCAAACACTTGAACTAGAACAACATCTTCTCAACAGCCTCTAAAAGCACAAACATAGTAAAAGGGGTCAGAGGAAATAAGGTGAAAAAGACAATGTGACTTTTATGATTGACAAGTTGCAAACAGCAGTTGCCATTCATAATGACAGGTAATCATACCACATTTTATGCTAGTTACACATGTCAATCTCTTCCAACTCATTGTGGATTTTAATGCTTAATTAGATCAGCAATTAATTATTCATTAGAGAAGAGTGAAATTACAAATTTTTTATCTTTTGAGAAATCCCCATGTTTCAGTGTGGATTTTTATGCCAAATTGATGTGGAAGGATCATATATCACTCAGAGACAGGGCTCCAGGTTTGTGACATGAGTCCTTGGGAGCCAGCCAGAGTGGTGTGTCCAAAGCCACAACTCATGTTTTGTTACACAGTGGAGTTTGGATGTTGTATCAGTCTGAAATTTATTACCTGTGGAAGCTAAGAAGGAACATCTTGCTCCCTATGAACAGGAGAGCTTACTTCTGAGATTGTTAATTATTTTAGTCCATCTGAAGCCGTCTGGTCTGATTGTG
This sequence comes from Trochalopteron elliotii, assembly GCA_024734555.1. Taxonomy (NCBI): domain Eukaryota; kingdom Metazoa; phylum Chordata; class Aves; order Passeriformes; family Leiothrichidae; genus Trochalopteron; species Trochalopteron elliotii. The sequence goes on along the minus strand of JANPWX010000008.1, from coordinate 2,337,819 downwards.
GTTGTGACAGAAAGCAGACACTGTTCCTAGGGAACACCACTTGTCCAGTGGCAATATCTCAGTTCTGTGTGGCCCTTTCCTCTGGTGTATTACGACTGAGACTTTTCAGGATGATGTTTGATGGTTTTCCAAGTTATCTGGTGTGCTGTGTCTGAAGGGACTGGATAAACCAACGGGCTTGAAAAATGTGCAAACTGAAGCTTAAAAATCACCTCTAACAGACACAGATGGACAACCCAGGAAATGGGGTAAAAAGAATCCTTCATCCTGGTAGCTATTGCCTCCTGCTATGGATGTTCATAAGGAATAACACCAAGCAGCCATTGTCAGCCCTTTTCCCATTCTCTTGAAGTTCATTTGAATGAACAAACCTCAAAACTGCGAAAAATCCAGAAAAACTGAAGCTACCTTTGACAGTCTGCCAAGGCCTACAGTCTTAAATACTCCTAAAGGTTTCAAAAGTATGCAAGTTTTAAGACCCTGAAGCAAAATCAGAGTGCAATTTTTTCTCGGATTGCTGCAGCATTTCCAACTATTGTTTCACACTGCTAGCAGATTCCTACCAAGGTCAGTATGCCTTGTGCATCTAGTTCAGGAATTCAGATGCAGGTACACCGGAGTGTCACAGCAAACAATCAGCAATCAAGCAATCATTGCACATAAATTTCCACTGGAAATTAGTTTCTTCCCCTTCACATGCTTCCTCCTGCCCCTGAGAAGATTTTGTATTCTTTGAGAGAAGAAATCAAAACTATATCAAGAAACAAGATTGATGGGCCTACAGAAAAAAAAAAAGAAAGAAAAAAGATATTGAAATTCTTGGCTGTTTTCTAAGGCTATTAAATTCTAATTGGAGGAAGTGGCTCACGTAACCTGGAGGCTGCACTAGGATGGGCCTCTAAGCTCAAAAGGGACACACTGAGCAATAGCACATCCATTTCTTGCTTTAAGAGCCCTGTATCCAGCAGGCACACTTGAATTGGGAGAACTGACATTGTAATGATTCCTGCTCTCTCACTCTTCCTAAACAATTGCAGATACCCCTGAGGTGTAAATAACACTCCTGAGGTGTCTCTTGACTTTTCGATTCATTACAGCTCCTGGGCAGGCAGTTGGCTCCCTTTCATCCAGCATCCTTTCAGTCACAGAAATTGCATCCGTAGTTATCCTCTTTTCCTAGGGGATAGGGAGGCATTTTGGAGGTCTCTTCTCTCAGGGCTGCAGCTTCATGGAACCAGACCCAGTACAATCCAACCTGGAGTGATATCTGCACTACCTAATCTAGACCCTAATTTCAGCAGTGGGACAGGAGTAGGGATGGATTTAACAGGGCAACCCAGCAATTTGCTAACTGAACTAGAAACACTGCAGATCTCACTTGCCAGCTCAATTCCTTCCCACCTCTGCCATGCCACCAGTCCCTTCACTGGGCCACCGTGTTATGAGAAAGCAAAGGCCTGAAATTTGGGAAAGTTTCCTGTTTTTAACGGTATAGTCACTTGAGGATAACTGTATGGAAAATGTCCACCATGCAAAAATGCTTCCTACAAAGCCTTCCACCACAAGCACTCAGAGGAGAAGATGAGTAGGATGGAGAATGATGTCAGCCTCCCAGGATAGCTGTGACTACAACATACCAGACATGTAGAATCAGTTCATCAAATCCTCTTGCAGTCTCTGTTAAATAAGAGGATTTGAATATCGACACATGATCACTTAAGGTCCAGAGCTGCTAATGTTTTAAAAGGCCAAAAAGTGCTGCTCCCCTTCTCCTGTTAGAAAATGGGCATGTGTAGACAACTGCTCACTTTGCAAGATGTTCTAGTAAACAAACTTGATGGATTGAGATGGCAAGATTTAATTTAAGGGCAGACATAAAAAGGTGTGCAATTATTAGTCAATTACTCATCCATTAATAGGCTACTGCACTGAACTATTAATCATGCTTAAACTTAATTCTTTCCCCTCTTGTTCTTTAAAGGGCAGCTAACCCTTTTAAGGAGAGAGAAATGCAGGACTTCAGGGCAGTGGCAGTCCTGTCATCAGTGGGGATATATTTTGAACTCCCATATACAGAAGCATTTATGGATTACTGTTTCTCAAGGGAGAACTGTAGTGCAGTGCATTGTTATTTGTCATGTTCATGCCCCCAGCTTTTAGGAACTGTGGAGTGACTGGCTGGAGTACTGGTTTTTATTACAGTTTATATGCTTTTGATAATTACAGTCAGATGACTCACAGAGTGCACAGAATTGCCTGTTCCTTAGGATATGTCTGTGTCCTGGAGGAAAGAGCCATGAAGTCCCTGGTAGATGAATTTCTATACTTTAGCCCTTTGACATATATTTCTATTCCGAGGATCTTTGCATTTCAGCCCTTAAGAAATCATATCCTCTTTATTTTAAGCCTGAATGAATTAGTTCAGGGGAGGAAGAACTGAAGGAAATGTTCATTCTGTCTCTAGCTGCTCTGGAGAAGCCCAAGCAATTCTGAAGCCTGGGAAAGGATTATCCCTATACCTAAATGAAAAGATTTTTCTATTTATCCTCATATTGTGGGACCGAGGGGTAGAAGGGTTCCAGCAAGTGTTTTAAGTTTTGGTAGCTTATGCAATTTGGACATCTGCACTGTGTGAGTGTATCCAGGGTTAAAACCAGCTGAGGACTTTTAGGTTTGCAGAATTTAATTCCTGCTTCCTGCTACATTGTTTCCCTGTCACTGTAATTTTGGAATTTCCTGGACTCTCACCTGCAGCCTGCTTCAGCTCATCTACAGAAGGAAACAGCACTTACCCAAAAAAGGCAACTGTACACCTTTGTGGGAGCTGCCTGTAAACAGAAGCATGAGTTAGGGCTCTGTGTGTGAACTTTTTCACTTTGGAATAAGGTTATTAACTTTCCCTTCATCCGTTGCTTGCAGCAGTATTACTTTCTTGCTGTCATCCTTCTATTTCAGGTTGTGTCTTCCTCTTTCTTCCCCCTTCTTCCCAAATATTAAAACAATTCCAAAGGAAAATAGAGACTACAAGAAGCAAACTACAAATGACAATGTAGTTTTCTGTAGGCAGAAAACATTTGTATGCAGACCTGGAAACAAGCGATTTCCTTGGGAATGGGTGGGCAGAGGAGCTTGCTGCTCTACCTGCAGACAGTGAAACATAGAACATCATGTCCCAATTGACCTGATGGACAGGGAAGATGGAAGAAATGGGTCAGGTTCATTTGATCTGACTTTGGGCATAAGAAGGACACTTAATTCAAACTCCAAGGGTCCAAACTAAAAAGGTAGTCTCTGTGCTTTCCCTTTTGGGAAATTTGTCCCATCATGAGACTAAGTGAGATGGGATTAATCCAAATTTTAGGAAAACAAAATGTCAGCTGCTCAAGGAGTTAGTCAATAAGATCCTCTGGGTAACTACCCTTCAGGACAAGGGAGCAGGACGGATCTGGAGGACTTTTAAGGACACATTCTGTACAGTACAAGAGCTGTCTACCTTCATGTAAGAAACCAGCAAAGGAAGGGAACAGACTGGCATGGATGAGTCAAGACCTGCCTGTGAGATTAAAGGGCAGGCAGCAAATGCACAGGCAGTGGAAACAAGGACAAGTAACCTGGTAAGAGTAGGAAGATGAATTTCAGTTGTGTGTGGATGAGATTAGGAAGGAAAGGTGAAGCTGAATTTGCCAAGGGACAAAAAGAATAATAAGAAGGGCTTCCAGAGGTGTGTGAGACAGAAAAGGAAGGTCACAGAAGGCATATCTCTCTTGATGAACACTGGCAAGCTGGTAACAGACAAGGATTCTGAGGTACTCAACAACCTTTTTGCCTTCACTGGCAGCCTCTCACCCCACAGCTCTGGAGTGGATGGAGCACAAGATGAGGACTGAGGGAGCAGAATCCCTCTCACTGTAAAAGACCAGGTTCATGACCATTTTAGGAACAGGATCATACTGAGATCTATGGGAGCTGATGGGATTGATCCCACAGTCCTGAGGAAAGTGGACTAGATAGGGACTTTTAAAGGTCCCTTCCAACCAAAACTATTCTATAATTCTATTTGCAATGGGTTGGATAGAGAAACAGTAGAGAAATAAGGTGAAAAAATACTACCTATGTGATGTTGTGAATTAAGAATAAAATGAATTGCTAAGTAATTTTATTCAAAATTTAACTGTCATGTTAAAGAAGTTTACAACAAGATTAGAGAATTTTTTCATCTTAAAATGCAATGAGACTTTAGAACAAATCTGGTATAATTGGCTGATGAGGACTTCTTTTGTATAAATTAGCATATTGAACCCCCTTTTAAAAGCAAATAAATGCAGACGCAAGTATTCCATTGTAAAATGATCTTCTAAAAGTACAGAAATAGTGCTAAAGGGTCTTATTCCTTAGTTGTGTAGAATGATTTCAGGTTTTACCACAACACAGTTGTGCAAAAAGATTATTGTAAAGAATCCAAATTATTTTTACAGAGTGTGTTTAATGGGTATTTCTCTTAATCCACATATCAAGATAAGTACCTATCCCAGTAGAAATATTATATCAACTCTTTATGGCAGGTCTTCTGCCTTGCTTCAAAATTCTTCCATGGTGGCTTTAAAATATCTGATTAGTCTGACCTGTTCTTTGGGAAGGAAGATTTATAAGCATCATGGAGGTGAAAATTATTTTAAAAAATTAGTATTCTTTCCCTCCTCATTTTATTTCCCTGAACAATGACAACAAAAAAAAATTAAAGCAGAAGAAAAATAGAGTGAGATTTAGAGAAAATGTAATATTTTCCAAAGTCATGGAGAAAATTTGTCAAAGATAATTCAGCTGCAACCAAATTTTGTTGCAAAAGCTTTTCAGGACAAATATGTCATCTTGATCTATCAAAGAACATTGGTTTTGTCCTGTTCAATATATCCTTCAGTGTCATGGAGAGCTATCTAGCTGTCCTTTGTCTGATTTGAGAAAGTACAGGGCACATCACTCTCTCCTGGTGAGATTTCAGAGGCATCTCTCTTGAAGAAGACATCTGTCAGCAATATATAATAATGGTTCAATTCCTTCTTCTATCTTCTTGCCACCAATAACTCCTAATGGGGCAAAAATTACAGGCTGCTTTTCTCAGTGCTGGGAGGAAGAGGGGGAAACACATAGGCAAGTATCAGCAACTCATCAAGTTTTTGTTGCAGAGAAAACTTTTTTCAAGAGGCTTCGCCTGCATCTTCATGTGTCATGGACTGTATCTGGGCTCAGCAGGGAGTGTAATTATTAACAGTGTCAGGAAACAGAACTTCTGTGGCCTGAATTCCAAGATGCTTTCTGAATTGCAAGCAGACTTTTTGCAGCCTAAATTACAAAATTCTTTGGTTTGATGTCTGAAAGTCTCCCCCAATTACTTGATATGAAATTCATTCAGCTCCCAAGCAAAGGGAAAGAAGCACAGCAAAATGGTATAAATTGTATTGGCAACTAATGTTGAAAGAAGCAGAGGGCGTTTTTCAGCTGTCCTCATCACGGCAATCTGAATCTTCACAGGAACACAGGTCTGTAAGAGGTCACCTGCTTTCTGAATCCAGTCACCTGTTCACTTTCTCCAGGGAGGATTTCAGACTTGAATTTTCATCTCTGTAATGACTCACACTCAGCATTGTATTCCCTGCGTTACAGTCACTTAACAAACTCTTAGTGGTCAATACATAGATCTCAATAGTTTAAAGCACAATGCAAATATTGCTGGAAATTTCATGTGTTGGTAGCAATTTTTAAAGAACAGGTTGAAGCAGTGGCTCACAGAAAAATGTAAAGGTGCTTCTTCTTAAATGACAAATTGTCTGAAGTCCTCAAAAGGCCAAGGCTTTTGTTTTAACCAACATTTTGTAAGTCTAAACTGAGGACATAGATACTGCTGCACCTTGGGCATATGCAAATGATTGAGGTTTGCAATTGCTAAAAGGAGTTATAGTCAAAGCTTTGAAACACATTAGTAGAAAATCAGTGACCCTAATTCACATTGAGTGTGGTATCTAAACCAGTTCCAATTAAAGAGTTTAAAATGTCACACCCCTCACAGGCTAAAAATCCTTTTATCAACATTCAAAGTCTCTAGGTTACTATGAACAGTAGAAAACTACTTTTCTGGCTTTTACTCTTCCCTCACTTCATCTTTCCAGGATTTGCTCTGCACCTGCAAGGAATGGATATCACGCTGAGCAGGGAGGCTGGACCAGATGATCCACTGTGGTCCTTTCCAACCTCATGTATTCTGTGTTTTTGTCATTCTGTTCTTCTCCAGTTTTGGAAGCGGCCTGAGAGGTGGGACACTTACGTAATTAGTTATGTGCTTACAAGCATGAGGCTCTTCAAGGAAAATATCCCGCATGTTGAAGACTTGACAATGTTGCCACTGCCCAGAGTGTGTTGATAGCTTGACATTTGCCTGCTAAATCTATTCCCTTGGCCTAAAGGTAAGAAAATGGGCACTCAGCACCTTTACAAAACCTTGTCACCATCTGTTAGACACCTCTACTGATGACACGAGTCTTCACTTCTCAATATCTCAGTTCAATTCTTTGTAATGGAACAATAATTATCACCTTGTATGGGAAGGTAAGTGGGCATGAGATACAATTAATTAGGATTTATTCAGAACTTGAAGAGTCTGATGAGTGCAATATTTAAAGAAAAACACATTGTTGTGAATTATAATTGCTACACCCTTTATCTCACTGACTAATTATTTCCAGAACTTCCTATTCTTGTCAAACTGTCAGCCGGGGCATGCAGAAATGGCATTTTTGGAGTCATAAATCACAGGAAATCTGACAGTCTGCACACATGGCCTTCCAAAGGATCAAGCCACAGGCCATCACACAGAAAAAGTAGAAGAACCTTCTTCCATGGGACAAATTATTGTTGTCAGTAATGCATTAGAAGAAGGGAGTTAGACTGGGTAACTTCTGACACCAGCACTTCCTTCCTTCCTTCCTTCCTTCCTTCCTTCCTTCCTTCCTTCCTTCCTTCCTTCCTTCCTTCCTTCCTTCCTTCCTTCCTTCCTTCCTTCCTTCCTCCTTCCTT
>JANPWX010000008.1:2207603-2330351 GCA_024734555.1 Trochalopteron elliotii | reverse complement strand
CTTCCTTCCTTCCTTCCTTCCTTCCTTCCTTCCTTCCTTCCTTCCTTCCTTCTTCCTTTTCCCACTATCTCTGAATCCACAAGTTTTGCTCCTCTCATTTCCTCACATCTTACCATTTCACTGCTGAAGTACTGGACTGGGTGAAGCATACCATAGGCTTCACAGCTCAACTACACACTGCATGGCTCAGCATCCCTGAAAAGACCTGGAACTGCACCCCCTGAGACTAGTGATGTCTGCTGTGTTGGAAAGCAAGACTTCAGAAATTTCACAGGCTCATCTGGAAAGGTGACTGTGCTGGGAGAAAAGCAAAAAGATGAGGTCCTGCCTTGATTTGAACAGACCTAAGCCCTGAAACAAGGCACCACTGATCTGCAGCTGTCACTGGGTGATGTTGCCAGAGAGCAGGGAGAAATCGTTTTGCTACAGTGAGAAATGCTCATCACTTGCTGTCTGAAGAAAATGCTGAAAGATTTTGACACAGCTACCTTGCTATCTGCATAAGCAGTTCAAGCAGGTGCTGACAGGGCTGAAGGCATGGGCATGCTCATTGAGTCCTTTTAACCAATTCTGCATGCTCTTGGAGGACTTTACTGTTCAGATTTTATTACAGGAAGGATGTCCAACAACCTCTTTCTTGTTTTTACTGAGACTTCCCTATGCATCTTAATCAGGTAAGCATCTGTTTCCACAGGCTGTCCTTTCATGTCCGGAAAAAAGCAGCTGGTGAGTTTAAATCAGCCTCACATTGTGTCAGAGCAGAGATGGCCTCTGTTCCAGCTTTTGAGATATACTGATGGGCAATAATTTTCCAGGTGTGCATATTAGAAATATTCAAAGAGCTGAAATGGAATTTCCTGCCCAAAGAGATGCAAGGCAGGGGTGGAGAGGAAACACCAGTAAGCTCATTTCCTTTGACAAGGATAGTGCTAGTTAGGACTGTCATTTCAGATTAGCTACATAACTACACACACCTCAGAATGGAAACAGTCACAGGATCACAGAATCAGTTAGGCTGGATAAGATCTTTGAGATCATTGAGTCCAATCTATCACCTAATACCACCTTGTCAGCTGGACCATGGCACTGAGTGCCACATCCAGTCTTTCCTTAAACACCTCCAGTGATGGTGACTCCACCACCTCCCTGGGCAGCCCATTCCAATGTTCAATCACCCTTTCTGTGAGGAATTTCTTCCTAATGACAAACCTAAATATCTTTTGATTCCAAGTTTATTCAAGCAAGAAATCTCTTGACCCACAGGGTGCTGAAATAACTGTTAGTCACCTAAGTTGCCTTACTTGAAACTGGAGAGAGATTGGTCTTATATCAAGCAAACTCTCCTCTCCCTACCCTGCTCTGCCCCTACTTTATTTTTTCTGTTGTTCATTTCTCTGAGGAATACCTCTACAGCCTCAAGGCTCTTTCATAAAGCTCACACAGGATTTTAGAGTACAAATCCCAGTGAAAGCTGGTGGTGCCCATTGCTTCCCTAGATGTGCAGTCATGTCCACCTGCTTCTCTGCTTACATCTTGCTTCTGTGCACTGTAACAACCATCTGAGGGGGCATCAGGCTGGGGAGGTTTATTATTAGCTGCCTTTCAGGAACTGCAAGCAGTCTGAAAAGCATGAAGATGCTCTTGGTTACAAGCAGTAGTGTTTTACAAGGGGTGATAGAAAATAAAGGCTGACACAACAGAAAGTAATTGAGCATGTTGCCCTCTTTGAAGCTACTTTTCTTGAGATAAAATAATGCAGCAAGGTTTGATATTCATTTTGTTGCACAACCTTAGTTGCATTCTCATCTTTGCAACTTTTTGCTTTATTTCTCAGGTTCAGGACTAAAATTTTTATCTGCTTTTGAGGTTTTTGGTTAACATTTCTTATAGGAAAAGTGAGCTTCTCCCTAGAGGTGAGGTAGCACATGGCCACGATACCTGTGGTACCAGTGGGACATTAGTGATATGACTCTCTGAAACCACTGGCTTTAGTTTAAAGCACACTGGGCTGGGCAAACCTTCTACTGCCATCAGCCTGATCATGGTCAGTTAAAGAAACTTAAAAGTTTTCCTGAGAATTAACATAACCTCAATTTCCCCCAGGCTAAGTCAGCAATCATCCAGGTAATCAAGAATGTTCTGCTCACTCTTCCTTAGGACCTAACAAGCAAAGAATCATATAGCTTCTCCTCACCCTCCTCTGGGTTGCCTGGATACAAACTACCTCTATCCAGGGATGACTAAATATTGTTATGAAATACTGGGCAGTTGTGGTCCACATGAGTTCTACTTGGAAATTTGCAGCTCCTCTAGGAACTTATCAAAAGGCCATGTATGTCTGCTTTATTTCCATGTCTCAGGCAATTGAATAGAAGATATTACCTCTCCCTATAAAGCTTGCCTCATATAATTTGATTTTTATCTCCTTTTTTTCTCCTATCATTTATGGATTTTTGGGGGTTGGATCAGTGAAGGCCCAGTGTCACAGAATAAACCATTATTTCTGCTCCTGTGACTCTTGCTTACACTTTTGTACTCTATAATCAGCCTCAATCCTATCTTTGTTTTCCTGTGCCTATACCTCATCTGGTGCATCTGCAGCACTCCATGTGATTTGCTTTAAGTGAACTGAAGATCAGTCAAAAGTTTTAAAATTAAAATATCATTTATTGACAGACCCATAATGTTCACAGAAAGCATTTGCTTAGCTTGAAGTTTAATTTTTTTAGTCAGAAGTGGAAAAACAAACGAAACACCACCAGCACCCCCAAAATCCAAACAAATAAAAAAACTCAACACCCCACAAGAAATCCAACTTATTTCATTAATGAACTAGATTTTTTTCAAATTTAACTCAAGAGAAAGCAAGAGATACTAATGTTTCTTACAGTGGAAGGATTTCTGGCATGGTCTTTCTTCAGGAGGAAACCACCTACAAAGATAAGTCTTTTGTTTCATTTTGTCACAGCATTCAATCAATGCTGCTACAAAGCAGACCAGTATGATCATATTGAGATGGCATTTGAAGCTTTTATTTTTCATCAGTGCTTGGTTTCCTTGTATTATGACCTGTGAATTTTCCTCAAGTGATTAAATTATCAGCTCTTCTATTTATAGATTTTCTTAAACTTCTGAAATTAAAAGAGTTGTATGAACAGTAAAACAAATATCTTCCCTGTATTCAGAGGGTAGGAGAGAAGCATTTAAAAAAAAAAAATTAAAAGATTAATTTTCTGAAGCCACAGAGAAATTTTTCCATCTCTTCCAGAAGGCGGCCCTCCCTGGGAATTGAAAAATGTTGTGCCTGCTTCATGTGACAGCAGTAGCCCTGTATTTGGCAGCAAAAAGAGAAGCATATGGCAGGAGAAGTGATGCTGTAGCTGAGTGCACCATTCTCCAGTCACTGCTCATGGGCATTTTGAGGAGAAGAGCAGTGCTTAGAGGAGGAATCCAGCAATGGATATCTACTCAGCTGTGCTTTTAAAAGTTTGTGGAAATATCCATTTTTCATAGTAGAGAAAAGAGCCAGAGCTCCTCCACAATCCAGCCAGAAGCCAGGATCTCATGTTAATGGAGAAAGCTGGATGGAAAGAGAGAAAAAGTAAGGGAGGGGAGGGAATTACATGAAAGAAAGAGAAAGAAGATGTTTTTAATATTTCTAACTCAGAGAGTGGGGAGCTTGTTAAGGAAACAGTCCAGATGCTGAGCAGGCAATTAGAAGCTTTCCCACTCCCTTTCCAGTGTAGATACCCTGTCAGTGTATACTTCAAACTCAGCATCCAAACCAGATCCTTGCACTGCGGATTTTCATCTGGGGTAGTGTTCATTTTCTTCTTAGCAGCTGGTACAGGGCTCTGTTCTGGCTTTAGCATGAGAATATTATTGACAACACACTGATGTTTTGGTTGTTGCTAAGTAGTGCTTATGCTAAATCAGGGCCTTTTTAGTTTTCCACACTCCCCCAGTGAGGAAGTGCACAAGAAACTGGGAGGGATTATGGGTCAGGAAAGGACTAAAGTTATGCCCCTGAAGTTTAGGAAAGCAGACTGCCAGCTTTTCAGGGAGATAAACAGTGGGATCCCTGGAGAGACTGCCCTCAGGGACAAGGCAGTGGAACAAAGCTGGCAGATTTTTTAGGAAGTCTTCCACAGAGTGCAAGAGCTGATGATCATCAGGAACAAGAAATAAAGCAAGGAGGGCAGGAGACTGGCATGGCTGAGTAGGGAAATGCTGGTAAAACTAAAGGGCAAGAAGCAACAGGTATTGAAACTAAGGACAGGTAACTTGGGAAGAGTAGAGATGAAGTTCAGCTGTGTAGAGATGGGGTGAGTAAGGCCAAGGTGAAGCTGGAACTGAATCTGGAAAGGGACACAAAGAGTAAAAAGGCTTCTACAGGTATGTTATCCCGGAAAGGAAGGCCAAGGAAGGTTTCGTCTAGTGGAAGGTGTCCCTGACCATGGCAGAGGGGTTGGAACTGGATAATCTTTAAGGTCCCTTCCAAAAATCTGCTTTTACTGCAGCAGCTTCCAAGTGATAGGTTTGTCTCATGACTTATGCTGAAAAAGTTATTCTGAACTGAAAATGACGCTGTTCTTCTAGATAAACTGCAACAAATAGCAAACAGAGAGGCCCCAAGTATTTAATAAATAAATGCAGATCATAAGTGAATTTAGCTGATTTCTTTTAGGGAGCCCAAGTTAAGTTTCTTCACTCTTGGTGTCTGATCCATGTGAAACATGTTTCTCTCCCCCAGCAGTCTCCACCTTCCCCAGCCATCAGCCCAGGGCACATGAGGCTGTGTCGTGGCAGACATGGCAGGCACTGGTGTGTGGCAGATTCAACTTCCTTAGGGCACCTCCAGTGACACAAAGCAGCTGATTTGAGTCCTCTAGGTGCTTTGCTGTAAATGTGACCAGAGTTGTCAGAAAGAAACTGCTGCCACCTGACCCCTTCAGAGGTTTTACATTTACAGGCAGCTGGTGCCTCTTACTTAGACTCTTTATTTGCAACTCAGCTGAACTGAGATCTGACTGTAAAGCCACTACTGAGACAGGAAAGATTTGATTTTAATCTAAGTCAAATAGGTTTTTCCAATTTTTTTTTCCTCTAGTGAAGTTCCAATACTTTGGCATTCATTTTCTCAGCATGAATTGTGGCCATAATTGCAGGGATCGTCATACAGATGAGAGTCTTACTTACATTTTCTCTTTTATATATCAGAACTTTTCATCTCAGTTCAGTTCCACACCAAGTTTTTTTCTTCTCAGTTGCTGCCATGACATCTGTGATTTGTGGCTTCTTTGCTTTATGCCCCAATTCTTCCCCTCTTCCCACTGTGACACTGCAGATCCCATATGGATGCCACATGGTCACAAAACCAACAAGCTTGGTGAGCCAGCTAAGGGGTGACAGTGGTGCATCACAGGAGCTATTTTTTAGCACAGGAGTCCTTCCAAAAGAAAATGTAAGATACTACACTATGACACAAATGAAACTAGAACTCACTAGAGCTGCAAGCTTACAGATATCAAGGTTTAACATTCCCCCTTGCTAAAATCCAAGCAGTTTGCCCTCTTTCTCTTAATGCAGCCTGACAGAATCAAGAAATTTCCCTGTAAAAATATTACTTTATCTTCTAATTCTTAATATATTTTTGTTGTTTTAGTTAGGGAATATATTAAAGGATGACTCTTAACAGATCTTAATGAGTCTATGTCAATGCTAGTTAGCATCTTACATTACTGTGTACGCTTCATCCTCCACTTACTGTCAGCACCTCAAAGCAGAAAACAACTGCATCAGCATTTTAATAAAACAAAAAATAAGTATCTTTATTTTCTTTTATTAATTGTTAAGAAGAGCATAGAATTCGAGAGCTTTTCCTACTAGGGTATCTTCTGCATCTGCTATGTAGGCAATGTATTTAGCAATCTCTCAGGCCTTTACTGTAATTCTGCAGTGCTAAAATATTTCTATAGGGTCAGCATATGGTAAGAAATGTAAATGCTAGCAGGGAACCTGAGAAGAACTCACATTCACACACATCATTTTAAGACAAAATTCATTTTCTAATAAAACCTGTGAAGGAAGATCTCATAGTTATGGAGGATAGATATCGAAAATAAAACAGATAGTTTGGGTTGGTTTAAGGAATCCGTGCATCACACTCTCTGAGTAAAGTACTACTCAACAGAAAAAAAGGTATACCTAGAAAAATAATGGTTTTCTACCACTGGTGTGAAAGCACAGTTTTGCAGTGTGGGTTTTTAAAAATCCAATAATATGGAGCCTATTTAGCACCTTCAAACTCAGAGAAAATCCTTAATTTTGGAGCACCCTCAGCATAGAGCAGACTCTTGTCAGTTCTGCAAAGAGGGAATTGCTTTCATCTGCCAGAGACCAAAACATCCCTCAAGAAAAAAGGCCAAAGGCCTCAGCCAGGTGGTGGGATCATTTGAAAATCCTAGGAGAGCTGTCTCCAGAACAGTGCAAGGTAGTTTTACAACCTACTCCTGCAGAAGAGGACAGGTAGAATACATAATGCCATCCAGCCCTGCTCTATGTCCTGTCTGTGTTTTGTGTATGAAAGCCAACAGCAAGGAATGTGAACTAAGATGAATAATCCCTCAGGCTGGTGTCCTCTTTCAGGGAATAAACTATTGTGTCTTTCCCAAAGACACAAAGCCTTGCTTTGGTGCACAGGGGAAAAAGACTAAACCTTGAAAAGAAATGTTGGACTCAGCCATCAGATTAGGGACTGGAAGGGTTTTCTAACACCCTCCATCTTTTAGTAAAGTGCTCACAGGTATTACTCTGATGGTACAGATGCCCCAGAGCCAGTTATTTGCTGTAACAGTGATCATTTTGGAAAGCCTCTTGGAGTGCTTGGCAAAGACTACTGCATTTATTCACACAGTATCTCCACATGAGGGATATGCATTTTATTGCCTTGGAGACTGATCCTAAGTACATCTATGCACTCATTCTCTTCACCAAAATCCTGTTCATGAGCACTTTTGGAGCCAAAAACCTTGTACAATGAACACACCAACATCGTACTCCTTGGTGTCTACTTCCAGCAGCTTCAAAACCAGCATAAAAGGAGAGGTGACTGATCTGTCTTGTGTCTGCTTGGGCATAATAACTTACAATTTAGGATCTGATCCAACATGCAGGTTCTGAATGAGATTTCCTTCAAGCCTTGGGGCTGACATTTAGTTAGATGAAGAGGTTTGGAGGAAAAACTCCTGTAGAAAGGTAATGTGCCATTTCACAAAAAAAGAAAAGTAGAAAATCTAGACTAGTGCTCAAATTTATCATTTACATGTGCCAATAAGACTATTTGGGGTATTTCTGCTTCCTCCTAACCTTCTCTGTTTTGGCACATTCTCATCTGTTTTTCTCAGGGAAGGTTATTTTATTTTTTGTTTTAACTTAGCTGATAATAAATCTGATGGATTATTATTCATGTAGTATTCATTCAGATTACATTGTGAGTTATTTTTTTCTTTTCCTAATTCCAAACACTAAGAGAAAAAAAAATCTATTGACAATTTTATTTAGTGTAAATGTTCTTTCTTGCTGGGAGTTAAAACCTAGCATCTATCATGTAAACTGAACTGCTTCCTATGGCTTGCTCACACAGGAAAATTTGACCGGTTTGGTTTCTAGTACTATTTTTAATTATGATATCCATATCTGTGTAACTGAAACTGACTTCTTTTCTTCAGTCAAGTGGGGACGCCCAACCACTGCTTTTTTCTGAGTGTTTGTGAGAGAAGTTTGTTATCAGAAGCAAATGCAAGATGTATAAACACCTTGGAAAATCTACCAAGTGTTTCTAGAAAATCTTCAGATCTGTCCAAGCAGCTCAGTAGTCATGTACATATTAACAGAAGCTTTAATCTGGAAGAATCTGAAAGGCTAAATCTAATTGGACTTTGTCTCTATGTCAAGAGAGTACCTAAGCTGGTTTTCTGGACTCGTTCTACAGAAAAGTAGATATTATCTCCCTCTGTACATGATAGATGGCAAACACTGTTTCTTATCTCAAACCCAAAGAAGCAGAAATCAGACTTTTGCATAAACATTACTTTATCTACATGTAGAGCTTTTCCATTCAGAGGTGCCTCTCTAGACAGGACACATCTACATGACCAGCTTTTACCTCTTCCCTATGCTAAAATTGAAAGACTTCCTTTCTTTAATGAATTGTATCAAATAGTGTCAGAAGATTATGGTAGTGAACTAATTGCGACCACCTTTCTTACTTCAGGAATGCCAAAAGGACCAGTCTAAACACTGCCAGTCCTTTGCCTTAAGCAAACGTACCTAAGTACCCTGCTGACTTCAAATTTATTCCATATAAATTTTGAAATGACAGGGCTTAATGTTTACTTATTTTGATGTGCTTAATTAATATTCTGATCAAAATACAAGCTTAGCTGTGCATTTAAAATGCAGACAGGATGCTGTGACTCTAGCTCAAGTTATGAAACCTTTCCTGTACAGAAGGCATCTATGGAAGCTTTAATCCTCAGTATTCAAGGCATACATTCTGTATCTCATGCAACAACCACTTTCACCACCAGTACAGCAGCATATTGCAGGAAAGAAACTCTGGTAAAAATAATAAAGGTAAGATATGTCCAATCAGATTAACTTCTCAACGAAGCAAGGGAAATTATGCTGATAGACTGTAATGTTAAATGAAAGCTTAAACAAATCTTGACTCTCTAATCTTGACTATCTGCATAACAGCACCCAAACTTCAGCAAGAAGAGAGAAAAAAAGCAGATATGAAAACATGAAATTAAGGGTGATCAGGGACAAGTTTGAGATGTGATCCAGCCTGTCCTGGAAACTGGAGGACGACATTTTCAGCAAATGCTTTTTAGTGAATATGAAATTTGAAGAAGACCATTATATATTGGGATTCTGTTCATAGTAAAGGTAGTGTGAATCACACCAGTGTGGGGTTTAGGAGAGAGATGCCTTCTCTTCAGGTGATTTATTTTTGGGTTGGATCTATTAAGATACAACTAGATTTATTGGCATTTCCCTGGAGGTTATGTGTTTAGTTCTCAGTGTCAATAATGCAAATAGCAAAGGACAATTTATTTTTAGCTCTTGTTTCATCTTGTTGTTAAGCATCCTAAGCTTAATTTCTCAACTCCACCAATTACATTTGCTTTTGTCAGGGACAAAAAGAAGTAGTTCCTCTTCTCATTTCTATGCCATTTAAGCTTCCCTGCTTATCTTTTTCTGCTCTGGAAGGTCAATAAATGACCCAAAAACCAAAGCTGTTGATAACTTCAGTGAGTGAGAAGGGAAAGAAAAGGGCATCTCACAGATAACAAAAGCATCATAGAATAAATAAATATTCTGGGAAGCTGATAATTTTGTGTACCTGTTCACTGCTCAGTTAGTGCTGTCATCCACTTCATTCTGTCACAACAACCAAGCCTGGGACAGCATTTCATCAGATACTGTGAAAACATGGACTAAAAGGCAATTTCTACCCAAAGATTTGCCAGACTGGAAAGCTTACAGAATCTTTTCCCCCAGTGAGCTCGATTTCCAACAGATGACTTGCAGAACTAAACCCTCTTGCACAGAGACCAGGGAACAGGCAGTGAGCGTGGAGTTGCCAGAGATGCTTGTGTAGCTGTCACTGGAGATGTCAGAAGGGGGAAAATGCTTTCCAGAGGAGGATATGACCATAGCATCTGGAAATGTCCTATGCTTTTGTCTGCCTGGGAATTCTCCAATCCCACTAGAGGAAGGATGGCTGGATGGAATCTGTGGCAAGGAAGTAGCCTTCCCCATTATGGGATAAGGTCACTACTTCTGGTAGGCACCAGGACTCAGGGATTTGTCTTGCCCAGCTGCTGGACACCAGCCCTGTGTGGCTGGACAGCCAGTGCTCCTTCTGTCCCAGGTTGATGGATGTGGCTGCTGTTTTCCTGTTTGCAAGTTCAACTAATAGCAAGGCTGAGCATGTATTCCAGAGAACCACACAGAGACAGAGGGAACACTTACTTGGCCTCCCTCAAATACAAAAAATCCTCAAGTCCATCTCATTATCCCCTTCTTAGCAGTTGCCACATGATCAATTTCTGACCTGAGAGTTTGGGTGTTTGCCATTGTCTCTGTTACAACTTACCCAACCTGTGTGTGCCTCTGGGTGGGGTTTTCTGTCACTTCCCTGTTCCTTACTACTCCCTTTGAGCAGAAAAGCTTTTTCTTGTGATAACCGCAGTGAATTGGAAACTCTGACATTTTAAACACCCTTACACACATGGTGTATGACTGTGATCTGAATCCAGTGGGAAGAGCTAAGAGAGGAAAGGCAAGATGCTTGCCTGTATCCAGGCACTGGCTGGCATTTATCACTGCAAAGTGTGCTGTCCTACCATGCCTCATCACTGAGACATACATTCCAGTAAAATGCTGAAATGCCTCTCTTAGGCATCTTGCAGGATCTCTAATATTTGGTTGTCAGGACTCTTCTGTGACTTGAGTACAGATGCAGCCAAGGCAACTTTCAAATTTTCATATGTGACAGACAAAAGAGCTTTCTCCATACATTTACAGCTATTTGAGGTTTGCTGTGGAATGTCAATTCCTGCATTGACAGGATGTGGGGGCTGCATCTTCATCAATCCTATTAGGCAAGAGCCAAAAGTCCCTATGGCTCTAGGGAGTTAGGCTGGACATACACCAGCATTGCAAAGAAGTGGGGAGTAGGGAGGTTGACATGATACAGGAATTTTTTCAATAATTCTGTTTTTAAATCATCATTCAGTGCTGAAGTTCATCCTCATTCCCTATCTTCAAGGGCAGAATTCTTTTTTCTTAAATGACTATCTGATTTTGCTGCTTACTTCTTTAAGTCAAATCAATTTGCAAAATTGCAGTTTGTTGCAGTAGAAATCACAAAACCATAGAAGGGGTCAGGTTGAAAGGCACCACAGTGGGTCATCTGCTCCAACCTCCCTGCTCAAGCAGGATTATCCTGGAGCACATGGCACAGGATTATATCCAGACAATTCCTGGATACCTCCAGCTGATAAAAATTAAGATCATAAAAACTAAGATCATAAAAACTACATCTTTGAAAATTTTACAGTACCTGGTATAGGAAAGTAGCCTTTGCACATTATTAAGCCCAACTCTGATAGTCTTATTAGGGGTGCCATATTTTAGCAATTAACTACGCCATTATTTATAGAAGAAGCTATTGATGCAGTGTTACTGCTTAGTAATGGCATTGGAATATACATCTGTATGCTGTACTGGCTATTCACATTTCATATGGATTGTGGTCTAAAAGATACATTTCTGTTCAAATTTTTCTAGAGTGCCTGTAATGACTTCATAGCACTCTCTGTTACTTACAACTGGCTCTCACTTCTCTAACTAAACATTAAAACAATCAATTTTCAACTCATAACCACCAAATCACAGAACGGGTAAGGTTGGAAGGGACCACTGGAGGTCATCCAGTCCAGCCTTCCTGTTCAAGCAGGGTCCCCTACAGCACCTTACTCAAGATTGTGTTCTGGCAGCTTTTGAGTATTTCCAGTGAGGAGAAACTCCGCAATCTTTCTGAGCAACGTGTTCCAGTGCTCGGTCACCTGCATGTTAAAGATGTTCTTCATCTTCAAGAGGAACTTCCTGTGTTCCATTTTCTGCCCATTGCCCCTCATCCTATTGCTTGGCACCATTGAGCTGAGCCTCATGACACCTCCCTTCAGATATTTACAGACATTGATGAGGTCCCCTCTCAGTTGCCTTTCCTCAAGGCTGAACAGGCTCAGTTTCTGCAGTTGTTCCTCATAAGAGAGATGCTCCAGGCCCCTCACCATCTTTGTTACTCTCTGCTGGATCTGCAGCAGGAGATTCCTGGAGGAAGAGCAAAAAAACCTGAGGTTTCTCTTGTAATCAGCTGCTGCATGTCCCAGTGGGATTCACTAACAGCAGGTTGCAAGGAGAAGCCTCAATTCTGTTGTCCAAGGGAAAGATCCTGGTGACAGCAATAACTGATAACTGTAACTGATAAACCAAGGGACACAGAGAAAAACTAAATAATTAAATGAATAAAGGAGATATGATCTTCTTTGATTTTTGGAATGGCCTTCAATGAGTGATATAAAATTTCCAGGTGAAACCTTGGTTCTTTTGAGTTAATATCTTTGGCACTCTGAATAGCTCTCCTCTCCTCTGTAATATAGGGAATGATAGCACTTCTCTGCCTGAGTTATCTGTTTAGTTTGCAGGGCTTCTCAGAAAGGAATTATCAACCAAAGTAATTCAATACAGCACTTGCCTGGGGCCATCAATGCTTTTTCAGTACATTTAGCAGTAATAGATGCAATAAATAATGAGGTCCTAGAGGAAAATGATAGTCCAGCTAAACATCCTTAGTACTCAAGGCATCTCCAAGGGCTTCTTGAGACCATTTTACTGCAGATGCAGGATTGGTTTCTAATCACATTGTTTCTCTATATGCTGCAGAAGGATACTAGGTGAACTTAGTGTAGCCCTAGCAACACATTCCCTTGTTTTTCCAAAACCTCGCTTTATAAACACTTAAATATGTACCTTCTTTTGTCATCTATTGTGCTGTCTTTTGCCAATGTCATCCAAAAATATTTTCAACACCTCCTGTTGCTCTCCTGACTGATCTACAGTGTTTGCCCACTCTAAAGGTAAATGTAGATTAAAGGAACAGCTGGAAATCAATCTTTCCCTTCTTTAATATTTCAGGTAGATTCATTATCTTCCAAGCCAGTAATTTGTCACTTTAATAAGTGCCTGAAAAGTTAATTCATTTAATAGGAGAAACTTCTTCATTTATTAGCCAAGCAGCAATTGCAATTCAGGTGGCAAAAAGAGATTGATGAAGAATAAGTAATGCCTGAATGGTACAGTAAATGTTATTGAACTCATTTCATCTATTAGTTTGAAGATGATTAATCTGACATTGTCAGTATCTGCAGATGGACTGATCAAGCCTTGAGCTCTTTGGTCATTTCAACCTGAGGCTGCCTATATTTTGTCAATCCGGAAGGGCAATGCAAAGTTAGAATAAAAATTTGAACAAAAAATAAAACTAATTTACAATATTTGATATGCTGGGAAAAAAATCTGTTACTTTGTTCCTTTCTGACACTTTTCCTTTTGAAGGTAACAAGCGTAGTTTTGGTGGGAAGAACAATCTCCCTGCATTCTCTGTTTTTTATTTAGAAAATGGTCATAGAAGAAGCCAAAATTTGAACTGGGTTTTGTACTTGAAGAAAGCTACAAAGCCCAAATAGATGCTGAATTACTCTGTACTTGGAGGTGGAGAAAAAGAAATTGTGCATATGCAAAGCTGCTGTGAGTTCAAACAGACCCTTGCAGGGGGATATTTTCCTGTCATCTTCCCTTCTCCTCTACTGAAGTTTTGGGCTGAGATCTCCCTTTCCCTAAGTCTTTAGTGTTTGCAGTCCAGAGATGGCTTTTCAGAGCTCCTCTGAAGACCCTTTCCCAGGACATGCTGGCTGCACAAACACTCCTGGCTCTGTTTGGTGCCCAAAGTGTACTCTGTTCCTGCTGCTCCTATCCTACTCCCAGCTGTGTGTTTATCCCCTGGAGCTCTCCTCCTCACGAATCCTGATCAAAACTCAAGGCTTCATAGTCCAGGAAAGCTTTGACTTCCACAAAGGCCTCCTTGGGCTCTGTTTTGATGTATGTATTTCCTGTCCTTGGCAATTTTATGCCTCTGTCTGAAGTGGCAGCACATTTTGTCTGGAGGTAACCAACCTCTGTCTTCTTCAGCTCCCTCACCCACCAAATATGTAAGAGCAGTTTAAACTTCAGCTTGACCAACATGATGACATTCCTCAGCTTTCAGACTGCAGCCTGCATATTTTTAAAACAAATACTGCAGTTTTTCAAGCACCTGAACACATTTCCTCGTGCAAATTTGTGTGTATCTGTGCATATACACATTCGCAAACACAGTGTTTCCAAGGAGAGAATATATTGAGGTCAAGGGAGTTGAATTTTCCTTGTTCTCAAGCTTCACAGTACCTGGTATTGTCAGCTCTGTGTTTTTCAGCAGGCTGTGTTTGTTTGTTTGTTTCTGCTGAGATCGGATGTTTACATGAGGTCTGATTAAAAAAACAGAAAAATGTATGTTTTGTTACTTTGCAGATGAATAAAAATGCTGAAATTGTCTTAACAAAGAGAAGCTTATCAAAAGAGCTCATTTTTACTTGTGTGTGTTTTTTGAACTTACTTGTTTTGAAATATGCCACAAGTCTTGCATTTGCAGTGTGTTGTGTTTGGGAAAACAAAGATAAGCAATGCATAATAATATCTCTCCAACCTGTCTTGTCATGCTAACATTTGCACAAAAAACTTGTCCTACAGAACCCACCCAGTGTAGGACAAGACGGGTTACCTAACTGTGAGAAATAATTGCAGAAATAATTTTTTTAAATAACTTTTTAGCCAAGAAACACAAAAGCCTCCCTGTGGATATAAGTGGATCTTCAACTAGCCTCTCGTATACAAGAAAAGGCTCTCTCTTGCTATGCCATCAAGAGGAGACACAGGTGTTTTCATGCCAGTAAGAAAACTCTCTTGCCCACACAGTCTTATCACAAACCTCATCAAAGACAAACCTGGAGCTCTCCAGATGTTTTTGAAGTTGTCACCAAATTCAGGGAGAAATCACAGAAGAAGTAGCTTTGGGGAACTGCTATCAGACTAAAAGAGAAAGGACATTACTAATAGTTAACTCATTAAAAAGAGGAATACGAAGGAGTTAAAATGGTGTCTCTCAGCTTTCTCACGCATCCCATAACAAAATTTCCCAAAAATTAAATAGAAAAGTAACAAAACATATCTGGAAATGGGAACTGATGTTTAATCCATTGTCATCAAATCATCTTTTAAAACAAAATAAAATTTCTTTCCTGGTGGAAATAGTCCAAAAAGAGAAAGGACAGAAAGTACATTATCAGCCATTCTGTCCCTGATCATTAGCTATAATTGCAGGCAAAGGAGGGAGATATACTTGTAATGAATTACTTTGTGGTAAGTAGAGTTTTAATAATTACTTCCTCAAATTGAGTTTTTATAATTGATTTCTCCTATAAGATCAGATATTGTAAGATCTTTAAAACTGCCCGATTTTAAACAATGTCTATTACATTTTTCACTGAGCAAAAGCTGATGCATGGAAAATTAACTTGTTTTCTCCTCCAGAGCCCTTGGCTTTTTCTTTTTTATGTAATAATGTCTTGGACAGATGGATCCAATTGTGTTATATTCTGAAGGAACATTTCTGCATAGATCTATCAAATGGACAGCAACAATAACTCATTCCCAAAGGTTATAGGTTTAACAGATTATTCTCCTCATCTGGAAAGGAAGATGTAAGGAAAAGTTCCCTAATTGTTGGCCCTGGATTTTAGGAAATAGATGCCTGTGTTATTTGCCTTGTCTACAGAAAGAGAAAAAGACACTAAAGACAACTCTGTTTTTCAGATTTTTAATTGTCTCTATCTGTAACTATAGGTTTTCTGCTGTCCTCAAGAGTCTTTTTTTTCATGCAAGAGGATATATACACTTCCTGTAAATTGCTGATTTTCTGCTTGGGGCTCTTGTTAAATTAATGCCTCCATTCAATAAATAGCAAAAAGAGTTAAGAGGCACTTATTTGATTTATATTTGTATTTCTTACTTCAGATGTGTCATAGGATGGGCTGGTGGGACCTATTATGTGTGTAGACCTTGCTCACATGTGCTGGAGAATTCTAGGTCTTCTGTTGTCCAAAAAGGAACACAGAATATTTGATCTGTCAGCATTAAGAGTAAAAAACACCTTGTTTCCTTTGTCTGAGGTAGATTCTTGTGGAAAAGTCCTTGTCCACATGCATTATTTAAGGCTAGTATCATAATTAGACAAAATGTAATCAAGTGTCCCTGAAAACAGGGACTGTGACACATTGTCCTCACTGTTAAAACCCCATTTAACCCAGCTTTTGCTGGGGTCCTCTTAGCTCTAGGAGACTCCTGATCAATGGAGCAATCTGGCAATTCCTTCCTACAGACCCCTCTGCATGCAGTAATAACTCCAAACCAAGAAAAAAATCTCCTTGTTTCTTGTTTTAATGGCCTAATATGGGAGAAGATGTGAAAGTGATTTGCTTCTCACTGCTGACTGTGGCTTCAGCTCTTCCCTCCCAGAGTGCAAGCATCTGGCAGAGTTAACCTGTCACAGTATCCCTCAAAAGAAATGAAGGAGTTTTGAATTTACAAACTTGAGGCAGGCCATGGCTTCATGCTGTCTAGGGCCTGAACTCATCTGAGCTTTTCTGTTCTCTCTGAAGATGGATGGATTTAATCAGCAGCCTGTGATTGTAGTGTGAAATCAATCCTTCTGGACTAAGCAGTGAGATTTTGAGAGTGGCATTTGGCATGGACACGGTGGAGAAAAAAAATTTCTGAAATACAAAAGTGAGTACTGAAATGCCCAGCCAAAACACTAGACCTTCCTAAGCCCTCCTCAGACCCAATGAAAGGCAGAGTTTAACAAATTGCCATAGGGCACCCATGTAGATGACAGAAAATGTCCTTCTATTGCATTATTAAACAGGCCCCCCAGGTCCAAGCAGTTATTTATGGTTTGCCAGTGGCAAGCAAGTGAAAAACAGTAGCATTGGACAGGAGAAGTCTGGGCTGAACACACAATGAAAGAGGAGTTTCCTGCAACCCTCCAAGTGTGTATTTTGATATATTTTGCCTGCTGGCTACGCCATCATAGCTGGTCCTTTGTACCTGTTGAAATTACACTCTTCACCTCCACAGCAGTACCTTTGGATATAACCCTGTAACAGCCCCACCTTGCTCTGTGCATGTGTGGGAAATCCCATGAATTTAATGGTTGAAATCCATTCATTTTATACTGTGTATATCACTTTACAGCCTGTGCTGCTGGGAAAAGAGCTGCAGGTTACAGTGCAACATAAGGTTTCTGGTGTTTTTTATGTGAAGGAATTTCAGTACATTAAGTACATTTAATACTGCCAAAATTTCTTAATGCTAACAAGATTTTAATTCAGAAAAAGTAATGCTAACAAGCTCCCCAAGGTGAACTGTATCATATCTTATCTTCAGCTGAAGAGAATTCCTAAATTTCCTCACACAGCTAGAGAGCTTTAATTCCCTATTGATTTCACCTTTAATTCTGCAAGACAGTGCTCAAAGCTGGGTAGTTTATTTTACTAAATCTTTCTGAGCATTGAAATAAATTCATGACAGTTTTCACATATTTGTAGAAATCAGGGATGGAAAAGGTTGAAAGATATAATCCAGATAGCCTGAAATCAGCATTCATAACAAGTGTTTGAAAAACAGGGATGTTGCCTTTTCATCTTCTGAATTTCCATTGTCAGACAGTTTCCACTTTCAAACCACGACATTTTTTTAAACAAGCCTGAAGATCTAACCTGGTCTGTAAAATGTTCTTTGCATTTATTCAAAGAGAAATGAAGCCCAAAAGTCTCTTGAGCAACTTCAGAAGCTGAATTTTCCATCCATTCTTTTGTAAGGACCTAATTTCTGAAGAGGCCTTTTCTGTGTGAAAATTTTCATATAGCTCAAGCCTAAAGCCACAGAGCATTTAACTGCTGTCCTGTGACTGGATTGTTATTTAATGAATGGATCTGATTCTTAACTCTACTACTACAAGCTAAAAGTTTGCTTTGCTCTCTGTCATGGTTTAAACCCAGCCAGCAACTGAGGACCACAGAGCTGTTTGCTTTTTCCTCCTCCCCTTGCACTGGGGTAGGGGAGAAAATTAGAAGAGTAAAAGTGAGAAAACTTTTGTATTGAGATGAAGACAGTTTAATGGGTACAGCAAAAGCCATCCATGCTAGCAAAGCAAGACAAGGAATTCATTTACTGCTTTCTATGGGCAGGGAAGCCACATGTTTCCAGCACAAATCAACACATAGACCCATACTAGCTACTGTAAAGAATGTTAACTCCATCCCAACCAAAACTTACAGATTCTTTCCTGAATAAAGTTACCTTGTCTCCTAGTGCCTCCTAACCACCATGAGCCAAGGAAAACCCTTGAGGGCTGACTCTGGTTCAGTTTATTTTATTTTTACACTGAAATAAATTCCTGGTTTTCAATAAGCTACATGACAGCTGAAACCAAATTTTGATTCTGCATCTTTCCGCAGGGAAGCTGAAGTTTCTCTGAAAGAGTCCCGAAAATCAAGATGTCAGGTTTACCAGAGATGCCACGAAAGATGAAGGCATGCTTCAAATCATGTCAGACACATTATTTGATTTAAACAATTTAGGTGTTCTCTTAGCAAAGATCACATTCTCAAACCTTGAGCCACACACCAAGGTGGGAAAGTGAGAATGAAAAAACAAAGTCACTTTGACAATAATTTGCTTATTAAGTACCAAGGAACATTGTCTAGCACTGTGTCATCAAACACCTATTTATGTATGTATATAGGTAAGTATTTACTTAGGTAGTTTCCATCCTGTTTCACATTTATGGCTTGTTCATGGCAAGAATAATTAATTACAAAAATATGGCCATTTTCCTGATAAAATTAAAAATATATTCATTTTTAACTAACAAGGCTATTGAGACACTTATATACCTGAGTAGGAGCTTTGTGTGATCTATTTTGATTCCTAGACTGTGCAATTAAAAATGCAGAATGATTCCAAGTGTCAGTGGTGTTTACCAAGATAAGATTTGGAACAAAATTTTAAAAAAAAGACATTGAGTTTACAGTGCTTGCAAATCTGCTGAGTTTGGGAAAGTTCTTCAGATGAGGTTTTAGAGTGACAGAGTGATCCTATGCTCGATTTGCATGGAAAATGCAATGTCCACTCCTGCTCTTTGAGGAATAATCAGACATCTTAATATATAAATCTTCACACTTTATCAACTTTTGCCTCTTCATTTCAGTCTTTCCCAGGACTCTCTGGTTAGTAGAAGACTTCTTCCATTGTATGGCGAGCCCAGCAATCATTTCATCTTGTGCAGCATATCTCAAGACAGGTAGTTCTATAAATGAATGTATAGACTAAAACATAACAGGTTTACAGAAAAATCCGATATAGTTTGAACCTTCTGCATATTTTTTTCTGAAGAGATATATCTTCAGTATCATACAGACAATACAGAGTTAAAGTTGTATGCACTTTGTCCCCTTTTTTCCCTCAGGAAAAAAAAAAAAAACCTTCATCTGCAAAGTCCTGTACTGTAATCCATAAAATATGTCACTTTTCCACAGGCAGAATTCATGTATAATTTCCATGCTACATTTGTACATCAGCAGAGGGGTTTTAGTGTCACTGAATTTGGTAGTGGATAGCAGTGCCTGCTTTTGAATTAGAGGCACCTCCTCCCTGCTGCATCCTGCTTGTTATTTTTCTGTAATTATAAACACTGATTATAAGGAGCATCTGGTCTTCAGCACACCCTTAAGAAAATCCTGCTCTTGATGATGTTGAGTGGGTTGAAATTTTCACTGGAATTCATGTGCATCACAATGAATTTCTCCTTTAAACCTCAGCCTCGAAGGCCAGGCCAGCCATAGAGGGATGGAATTCAGGTAGTGTTTGTGCTTTTTCTTGGAGGAGCTGTAACATCCCTGTGCTTTCAAGCAGGTTCCTGTAATTAGGCAGAGGTAGAGGGGAAGGTTCTGAGGAATAAAACACCCCTTTCCCCACCAGACTGGAAATATACCTGGATTATCCATTTCTTAATTGAGGAATGAGAATGTTCTTCCATTCTTTAGAAGCCTATTGGTGCTAAACCTGCTGGGTCACCCAGCCTATTGTGCTGCAATGCGCCTGTGTCCCCTCATACACATCTTTTTTAACAAAAACTTTCTTCATCTTGGAGCCCAGAATTCATAATCTTATTTACAAGACCTGTGAGCACATGGCAGCTGCTGTTTTGCTTCTGATGGAAGTACCATACCATCTTCCTTATTTTTTCCTAGGTATTCAAACTTCATACTTCCTACCTTCACTGAATTTGTGTTTTGACCACCTTTAGCAAACCTCATCCACTTGCTCTTCCTGTCAGGTGGCCTAGAGGCAACACCCACTATAAAGTCACATTTACACATCTTCTCTTGAATCCTATCTCATAAGTTCTGCGTTGGTTCCTCATCCATCCCCAGGCATTACTCCATGTTCTCCAGCTGATTCCTCACCTCTCCCACCAAGTTCACATGACACATCTCACATCTCATACCTCATCTCACATACCACAACTCACACCCAGCTCTTCTTTCACTTTCCATGGCCCCCATCAAGCTCCCACCCTGTGGGACAGTGGGTGGCCAGGTTCTTCCACAGGACAACACAGTCACCAGTTGTACCCACAGTGCTGAGCAGCTTTGAGGCATGTGATGTCATGGCCCCACCCACAAGCAGGACAAATTTAACATTGCCTAAGCAGGATTATTTCATTGACTCTCATGTGACCAAAGCTTGGAGCAATTTCAGATTACACCATCAAGAATGTTGTCTTCCAGGTCAATTTTAAAAAATAACTGTAAGCAGAAGCAGTCAGATATTGTTCATGCTGAGCACTTTGTAATAACACACTACAAATCTGTTCATTACTGCAACATCACTGCCTGGAAGGGGACACAGATGGTCCTCCCTGAGAAGCAAGATTGGGTATTGCTTTCTGCATCTCACAAAATATATCAGGATTTGAAAAAAAAGCAGTTATTTTGGGCTCTGTTTGCAATCCCTGCCATTTTCCAGGAGCAATGTTAATCCCTGGCTGTTATCTACATTTCATTGCTAGCTTACTTGAGCAGCTAGGAGATGTTAATCACTCAAGATGTTTGAGTCATTTTGGCTATCTAAAAAGAAAACAATATTGGTATAATTTCACCCTCTGTGAGACAAGATTGCCCAGAACATAAAGAATCATAATTTTTCTGAGAGCATGGAAACATCCTTCAAACCCTTCAAACCAGTGTCCCACCAGGCAATGCTGAAGTTTTCTATGAAATACTGCTGCAGAAGTTGTCTTTATTTACTGCTCTGTATCAACAAAATAAACTCCAAATCCTGTTTCCCCTGAAACACAAGTCTATCCAAAGAAAGCATAATGAGAACTGAAAATCCACTACAAATTAAACAACTTTAATTGCCGCTAGTTGCTCCACCCACAGGGAAAAAATATAATGCCATGTTTCTTTCAGGAAGGATCATTAACAGGACGGATGGAGATAGAGTGAAGAAAGGACTATCATGTATGGCATTTGAGAATTTACCTTCCTTCTTTGTAAATACAGATTTGATAGAAGTACTTACAGAGAATGAGACTAATATATATGACTGATATATATGACTAATATACATCCTGATATACCCTTTTAGAAGAGCAGGTGCTGTTTGATGGATTTTGCTTATGGGTCTGAGCTTCACTGAAATATATTCTTGTCCTTGATTGTGAGATGGTCCTTCTTTGGAGTGCACTTTGGAGAGAGCAGTCAGCAGTGTGTGCCGTGACAGTCCTTAAAGTCCATGGGCAACCTCACCTGTTCATCTGCACTGTGAGTTCTGCACTGACACACTGGCTTCATGTTGGACCTGCATCATCACCACAAACTTATTTCATAGTTTGGATTCTGTTTCCTTTCATAAGCTTAAAAAAAACCAAAAAAAAACCCCAAAAAAACACCACACCAAAACAACGAACACAAAAATATGAACACTTTAGGAAAAACAGAGCAGGCTTAGGTTTTCAACACTATGATTAAAGTTGCTATGCAAAATTCAGACAAACATCTACAAGTCATATATTCCCCTATGTATTGTTACAGAGAAGGGAGTGCCATGTGTGTTTTTAGGGTAAGTTGTATCTAAATCATCACTTTTGGGCAGTTTCCCTTTAGTGAGCAGACTGTAATATGATGTACCCATCTACTGGTTTCTAGAACACTTATAAATGTCTGTCAGATAAAAGACAGGAAAGCTCAAACATTTCATGTAAAGTCTAAACAACATTAAGAGACCAGATTCAGAAAGCTATCTCCAACATTTCTTCACTGACAAACATTCATTCATTTCTTTTGACAAACACAATGCATATGATAACATGAGAAAGCAACCCTTTGAAGTAGCTGTAAAAAGTAAACTCCAGTTAATAAAGTTGGTTTGTTGTTCAGGACAGCACAATGAAAAACCACTGTCACCATGTGCTGTCTGCTGGGGCATTTGTCTCAGGCTACTTGTTTTTATTCTCTGCAATGACAGAGTAGCCTGCTGTGGGAAGAACAGAGCCAAAAGCACTGTTCCCACACAGGATTTGCCAGTAAGGATGCACCGTGAGTGGGAAGCTCACAAGTCTGACTGCTATCTGTGAGAGGATCTACCTGGGATCTAATCCTCAGCAGTCTCTGCTGGATTCTGGGCTGGTTTAGCCTTTATCTTCAACTGGTGAGTGTGGGTGCTCAGCTGTGTGTCAGAATAGGGCCCTCCAGCTTGGTTTAATCCTTAAAATTGTAATTCAATGCATGTAATTCCACTCTCCCTGCATAATGACTAAGGCAACTGTAATAGTGGCAGATAAAGATTCCCATTTCATGTTTTCTTCCTTAAATACCTTGCAGTGATCTACATGGAAAAATCTGTTGGTAGGGTCCCTACCATTCAATATCAATTTAAGAGCATTGATATACTCCATAATGACAGACTAAAATAATCCCACAGCTCAGAATGCAAATCCATTTGAGCAAGCTTGCACTTGGAATTTATCCTCCTATATGCAAGAGAATATTGATTAAGTTAGACAGAAGGTACAGGCAGGTAATACAGAAGGAATATAGCTATGCATTCTTCATAATCTTCAGACCTTTCACCTCCTTGCACGTGACCATGTGCCTTTTGTTGCTTTGGCAAGAGATATTCTTCCTCTGTACCTGTTATATGCATTAATGGGGTTCACTTGATATATGTGATTTTACCTCTTTTGAAACCCAGCTCTGGAAAGTGTAAGGCTGAGCAATTTGTGATCTAAGATATCCTGTAATGATGATAAATGATATTTACTGGCCACTCACAATTCTTTGTTAAGCTTTAATAAATTACTGCATCCTCTCCCAGCCTGCCCCAAATCACTAGCTATTTAATTACCAGAACATTGATGCTGGGCTGTCTCCACTGAGTAAAATTTTATTAGAGATATCAGCTTTGTGGACTAAAAGGAGGATTTTCTTCTCTAAATTCACATGTGGTTGTGCTTGGGTCTGAGAAGGGTTTATTGGGTGATACACTGTTCAAGGGAAAGGAACAGGACATGCTTTTTTCTGTGCACATCTCCACTAATGTGGGAAGAGATTTAACTCAAACAACCTACCCAGCATCACCCTGGCTATTGCATGGCCAGCCCCTTCCATCAAAATGATACAGGTGGATGAAATATAAGAGCCCAATGCTTTCGCCTCCTCCCTCTTCCCTGGTCCCACGCAGGTTCTCTGCCTCTATGCAAGAGAAAAGATTCCAAGTAAGATGTAAACCAAAGTTTTGTTCTCTCTTTTGTCATTACTGCACTGTGACCAAGCAGTATTTCAAGGTACCACAACTTCCGTGGAAACAGCACCTCAAGAAATAGTTTTAGCTCTTAATTACAATAGCAGAAAAGAAGATTGAAAAGAAAAAAGTAAAAAGGTGAAAAGATCCATAATGCAAAAAGTAGTCAAAAGGATTTTGACCTTTCCTCGTTTTCTTTTTCCTTTTTCTTTAGATGTGGAGAGATTTTGTGCGCTTCACTCCCATCTCACTCTGATTAGTTCTCTTTGCTGGCATCCTTTAAGGGAGTAGCAAAGATGACTCCAGTTCTCTTTTAAAAGGAAAGCAAACAAGGGGTGATCTGGAATATCACACAAGTGGTATGTCTACATACCACTGTCTACAGCTAGTGGCACCATAAATTTTCATAGAAGCATAGGATATCCTGAGTCACAACAGACCTGCAAGGATTGTCAAGGCCATCTCCTGACTCTGCACATGACAACCCCAAAAATCACACACATAATATTCTGGAAATATTATGTTTCTGGGGGTTCAGTGATGATACACAATTAAAAGGGGAAGCATCTATTATTTGCTTCATTATTTTCAAGATGTAATGAAAATGTTTGGAAAGCATTCACATAATTTAAAAGCATGCAGCAATTTAAATGGCTTGGTCTCCAATTGCATGGAATTTTCACTGGAAATTTTAACATTAGCATTGCTTTGTGGTAGTCTCCAAATTAATAGAAAACAAGCAAGAATGTTTGTTTCTACTTTAATTCCTGGTCCACATTTTTAATTTTGCAGCTTTGTTGATCAGTCACTAGAGAGAAACCAACAATTAACCTTGAAGATTATGCATATATATATAAAAAGTTTGAAAGACTTGAATCTACTTTCAAAAGCAGTTCAGAATTAAAAGAGGTATTTTATTTTGTCATTCTTGCATACCCACAAATGCTCATCTTCTTTACCATGACTACCTCTTAAAATGTCCTCCAGATACTAAAATTATTTTACAACCTTAGCAAAATACCCATTTTCAGCTTTAAATTTAATTAGACATGAGCTTCAGAGGAAGTCACACATTGTTCCATGCAGAGATTTAGTCAGGCTTTGGACTATGAGCTTGTGTTGCCCATCCTCAAGCTCTGTCCAGAAACTCTCACAGCTCCATTTCTTCCTGGTCTCTATACACAAACTGTGAACCCTTTCTAAATTCTTGGCTTTTGCTTCCACCACAGACCCTATCCACTGCTTTAGCTCTTGGACAGATATTTGATTACTTCAACTGACTCCCTACAGGCACAATTTGTGAAAGAAAGCTAAATATAAGCCCCCCAGAGAATCTGAAGTTAGCCAGTATTCAGAAAAGGAATTTGGGATCACATCACAAAATATATCATGGACCAAACATTTTTCTGGAATTGTGTTAGGGGAAAAAGTACATTTGTATAAGAAAAAAAATCATGGAGCAAAACCAATATTCAGAGAAAACAGCCACAGCTCTTCGCCTCTGGTGTTCCTCATCCATTTAATGTGTCCAACTAATGTTTATGACTTTGGACTAAAGACCAGTTAAATGCAATTTGTTTGTTGCTCCAAGGACATTTACAGCATGATGAGGCTCAATTTGTCTGGTCTCTGGCTACAATTCTTCACTCACACTGACACCACTAGCATATTATGGCCCAAGAAGATATTTACTGCTTGCTCCATATTTCCAGTTAAGATGCATTTATGACCATTGTATTGCAGTTTGGTGGGACTGATATTCATAACTGAGATAATCACCAGAATGTGCTCTAAACACGTTACAACACTGACTTGAAGAGTATGCATGGTGCATGTGCTGTGCCTAATTTTTTCTGCCGCATGTAAATAACAGTCACAGTCCTGAAATCAATTTGAATCCAAGCATGCACAGTGCCTTTTACATTCTGTCCAATTTCTCACTCCCCTTTATCCTCCATCGTAGGCCCAGCGGCAGAAAATATGAATAATACCTTTGTTTATTGGCTAATACAGAATGGAGGCATATTTCCCTGCAGAAGATTTATGATCCATGAGCCCATTACATTTGGATAGCAGCTAGCAGATTAGTTGGAGATTTGTCTCATTCAGAAAGCATGGACAATGGTGATTCATCACAATAATTTCACTGAAGGATCTCACAATGTTTAGAGCCACAAGCAGGTGCTTGATTGCCATTCCTTAAGAAAGTCATATGAATGGAGACATTGCAATAAAAATGTAAGCATTCTTATTTATTTTGGATGAGAGAAAAATGTGCATGTGAGAGACATTTATTTGTTTACTTGTGGAATTAGAACTTTGCTGGGAAAGAAACCTTTAAAGCTCTTAAAATCAATGAACTTGCCAGATATTAGACCTTCAAGTTTCTGTGTTGCTCCTTATAATGGAAAATGAAATCATCTACATTCTGACTCATTAAAAACCCTAAGAGAACTTGAGTATGACCTGTAATATAAGGGAATGTTTAAATTTAGTAGACTTTGTCTCAAAATGTCAAAAGGGGAGCCTACGTTTGAGTTAGTAACTGTATCTAATCTCCTCAATATGTGACCTGAGACACAGACCTTGTAGAACTCAGCACAAAATGATGGAGTTACTTCTTCTTCTCCCAGCTTTATATAGAATACATTAATATGAAATATCCCTGTGGTCAGTTGAAGTCAGGTGTCCTGCCTGTGGCCCCTCACAAATTCTCATCCACCTCAGCCTGGTGGGGTGGTGTGAGAGGCAGAAAAGACCTTGATGCTGTGTAAACGCTGCTCAGAAATAGTGAAAACATCACTGTGCTATCGACACTATTTCCAGCACAAATCCGAAACAGCCCCACAGTAGCTACTGTGAAGAAAACCAACAGCCAAAACCAGCACAACCAGGAGGCACAGGAGTGATGACATTGGATCTGCTCTTATGTTTGTGCACAGAGCTGGGCACCATGATGATGATTCAGAGCCATAATATAGTACTTGAATTCTCTGGAGTGTGCATTCTGAGGAAAAGATTATTCAATTTAGTTCTACGGGTCTCCATACCTAACCTACCCTTTCATTTGTTATGCATTTTCTTCATGAGAGTCAGCATAGGTATTCCCTGCTAAAGCATAACATTGGGTATTTCACAGAAGGCTCCTTCTTTGGAAATTTAGTGAACTTTCCCTGGAAATTAAGTATCTGACTTA
The DNA here is from genome assembly GCA_024734555.1 of Trochalopteron elliotii. NCBI lineage: Eukaryota > Metazoa > Chordata > Aves > Passeriformes > Leiothrichidae > Trochalopteron > Trochalopteron elliotii. Next base: position 2,303,557 of record JANPWX010000008.1, on the reverse strand, counting down.
TTTATCATCACTCATTTATCAGCATGACAATTGCTTTAAAAACCACTTTATGTAGTTTACTCCCAAAGTTTTTCTACAGACTTGATTCCTCACTGTTTTTCCTCAAATTGTTCACCTGTGCAGTTAATTACCCTCTTCTGAGAATAGACTTTGCATTACCTTTAATGCCTAACATCTTATTTTTGATCCTCTGAGCAGCTCTTAGACACAGCTCTCCTGAAGGTCCTCAGGACCCAGAATTGTGTGCCTGATCCTTGTGACCAGAGTGATCCACCACAGACCCTTCCACAGCTCACAGGTCTGCAGAGGTGTGTGAATATGCAAGCTCTTCTGCTTTGGGTTCCCTTCACAGGTGTGTTTCAATGTAGGATGCTTTTGTACCTAAGTTTTACGGGGTTTTCACAACAAAAGACAATATATGCCTTCATTCAAGTGAGTCACTAATTTTTTTTCCTCACTACAGGTGAGCTCAGTGTCAAACTCAGCAGAGCTACAAAGCCAGAAGAAGCCAGGAGGGAAGAGAAAACATGCAACTATTTATTTGTTCTTCCTACTACACTCAAGGCTTTTTTTTTCTCTTACAGTTTGGCCCAGTGGACAGACCAATCAATATTTATGGCCAACAAACAAGATGTCTGCTGAACATCTCAAGTCATAGGATAAGCAGAACCACCTGAGGAAGGAACAGCATGATCACTCAGATCCAAAATGTAAATGAAATTATTAAAGGGACCTAAGAGAGAACCCAGAGCTATCACATATGTTGTAAGGCTTCAGATATATTCTACCATTTCTTCTTTGGCTTAAATGGTGGAACAGATGGCTTGTTGGCAGCCTAATGACAACTCTCCACACTTCCAGCAGCTCTGCCCAGAAAGAGCTGAATAATATCCTCGCTGACTCTGAAGAGAGCATTTAAAAGTGTGTGCATGTGTCTAAGTCTGACTCATATTCCTATGATTGTTGGTTGCCCTGTTGGTTTGCCATACATTGTGCTGTAATTAGTAGCACTGGAGAATAGAGCTCTAAAGAGTTTTATAAATCTTGCTGAAGTGAGTAATTTCCCTTGTGTAAATGTCACCTTTTGGAAAGAAAACTGCAAAGTTTTCTGGCAGTACATCTTTTACAGTATTAAGACAATACATTATTTGTCATAAAACAAGCACTCTTCCACGTAAGGAAAGTCAATAGTGATTTTATTGACCGTAGGGAATAGCAAAGTCAACTGGAACTGAGAACCTTCCAAATGTCATGATTGGTTGTTTATCTTCAGGCAGAAGATTATTTTAATCTTCATGAGAACTAATGGGAGGATACATAACTTCATAGTAGCAGCAGAGCAAACAGAGGTTTCGCCACACTCTCAATCTGCTTCTTTCAATAACATGCCAGATGTGATGAGTGGATCTGCAAAGCCTGAGAGCTCAAGTTGGTTTCCAAAAACAGCTCAAAAGCTTGGATATTTTACATGATAAATGCTTTTTGTCATTCACATCTCTTGTGTATATTTAGCAGCACAGTTTTGGGTGCAAAGACCAAGGGTAGTGTCTTTAGCTATTAGTAATCCCTGTGACTCAGTAGTGAAATCTGTATGTGGCTACTGAAGGAAGTTTGCTCCGGACAACCATTCCTTAAAGCACAAAATTTCATGGGCACATACTGCTAGGGCAGGAAAAGATGCCTTTCACAATTGTGCAGCTACCAATCCAATTTTTTCTCAGAGGCCTGTTCTCTACGATAAACTGGAATTAATCCAGGAACCCCTGGGCAAAGCTATGCCCTGACACAGGGAGCACAAGCAGTTTTGATGGAACTCTTGTAACAGTACACTGGGTCCAGTGACCTCCCAGAAGCCACTGCCTTCAGCTGGGTTAGGGGTGCTTAACTACTGGCAGGGCAGGTCCCTTGTCATTAGACTGTCCCACTCACCACTGCCAAGGCCAGCAAAATTACAGCTCCTGGTCAGGACCTGGGGCAATTTGCAGGACCTCGCAGTTCATGGCACAATACAGGTTTTTGCAGATACTTCTCCCTGTCCAGAGGCAAAAGTTGTGTCTAAAGGGAAGTCAGAAATATGACAGGGGGAAACGCAGATTTATCTCAATCAAAGGAGAAGTTTAGATTAACAAAGTTGTTGATCTCTGGGCCACATCCCACACCTGTGCCACTCTCTTGCAGAAGAGTGATTTCTTCCTGGCCCATCAGAGTTTCCTATGTTGCAGAAGTACCTGTTGGCTTCCCCATGAGGGGCATTGCTCTGGCTTTGTCATGTCCTTTTTGATGTGGCAGATCCAGTTAACTTTCCTTCCTATCAGCATTGCCTTTGCCACATTGAATAAAGCCTACTCCCTCGTGGTTTCCTTGTCCAAGACACTACTCACATATACTGATTGGAGAATACAGTTGGCTTTTAGCAGTGAGTATACACTGATGGCTCATGTTCCCACTTGATTTTCAGTGGAACCCCGAGTCTCTGCAGAGCTGCTTCGCAGCTAGCTCCCAGCCTGTCCTGGTTCTGTTCCAGATGGAGAATCTGCATTTTTCTCTGCTGGATTTCATGAAGTTCATGCTGCCAACTCACATGCCTGGAATCTAAACAGCTGTGAAATGAGGGTGTGCAGCCTTGATAGCACCACTGTCTGGTCTAAATTCCCCATCACATTTACACTGATTCCAGTCAAAACTCCTACCAAGCTGAATCCTATCCATCAGAAGAGGAGATTTCAGCTGTTAATATTCTCCTAATGTATAATCATGTAAGTTTGTGCCATTGTGCTTTCAAAAGGCTGCAGGACAACAGGCAGGAGCCAGAAAATTGCTGATAGAGGTATGACCATAAAAATTGCAGTTTTAAGTATAAGCCAGAAGAGCTAATGGTGTAATATAGAGAAGTGAAGCAACAGCTCTGCCCAGCCTTTAAGAATAACAATGCAAAAGCTTCACAGAGTAGTTTGAGCAAGACAGAGAGATGAGAATTGTCTTCCAGGATCCAGGGTTGGCCAGGAAATAACTCTCTCAAATGCAACAAGAGAGCAGGAAATCCACTTCAGTGCTCAGGGTTCCCAGCAGGCCTGACAAAAAGCAAGAAGTTATTGTACATATGCCCCATTCAGCCCCTTGTCCTCCCTTTTGTGTCCACTCCATTGTTCTCAACCTGGTTTATACATCAGAGTTCCTTGTCTGGATAAATCCATAAGCCTCTCCTTGGTACATTGTAATTGAGAGTCTGAAATACAGTCCTTCAAACACTTGGCACTTGAATTTTTTTTCTTTTTTTTCTTTTTTGGACTAGGAAAAAAAGTGCACTTTTAAATAGGCCATTGAATTTCCTTCAATCCTACTCGTTTGACAGAGTCTTACAATTTTCCTCTGCACATTTCAATAGGAACAGATATGATTTCCGAATCAGCTGGCATATTTTATTTTCAAATATGAAAATGTGCCTTTTGGAGTTGAATATTATTATAAATTGAGCTTCTAAATCTTTTGTTGTGGTGACATCTCTCCCTTGACACCCCTTTCTGCCCCCTCCATACCACTCCCCTTTTCTCCCATTCCAGTTTATTGAAATTCATTTTTCAATTGGGAATTCCAGTATTTCACAACAAGACTTTTAATCTTTCTCTTTATTGTCACTTCTTTTGAAACATCCTCCTCCTGTGATTTTACCAGTCTCCTGCTTAGTCACCTTCTCTCTGCTTTTCTCAGATTTCCCTGTTTTCTTTATTCACATTCAAATGTTCACAATTTCTGAATGCCTTAATTAAATGCCCTGCTCGAGCAGGATATTTAAGCAGAGTCCAGATGCTTCTTGCTTTTTAAAGAAAATTTGCAACAGAGCTGGTGGAACCTGTTTACAAATTAACTCCTACTCTTGCTTTTACAATAATTATGTCTTGTTTACTTGCTTTAAAACATCCATATTGCACTGCTCTGAAAAGAACAATATGATCAAATGAGAACAGCTTGGGTTTACGGAGCCTTGTTATACACAATATCACGTCATGAGCTATCAGATAGCAGAAAATCAAGAGAGAGTTTCGAGAAGTCAAATTTTGAAACTTTTAGTTGCATTCCTCATGTAAATCTAGACAGTCAGTTTCTCTGATGGTTTATTGCTGAAGTACATATATTATTCCAGTCACTTTCTGGCTTTAAAAAAAGATGTCCAGGAATTCAGTAGACCTACTGCTTTTGTCTCCATCTGTTGAGCAATCTGCCCTCTGCCCATTGGAAATAAAACAAGAAATTGCATGACAAGACAGGAAAACTTGCTCTAAAAAAAAGGGGGGGGAGTACTTTTGTTTTCCCTCTAAAAGGTTTCATTTAGAAATTCGGCTGAACTGGTATTTATTATTGGAGAATTAACAGGCAATTAGAAATGGATTTTTGATGAAGTAGAACATTCTGCATCAGCATGTATATTATGACATCTGGTTAAAAAGAAATGTGTTTATAAGGAAATACCTGACTTTTCAATCTGATTATTGAACCAACCATTTTCACTGCTCTGCAGAATGGTGAACTCCTACAATATTTGCCAATTTTCAGCGGGAAGGGAAGACTGTACCAGTGTTATCTGAAATGGTTGTCTTGATCTCACATTTTGTAAAGTTATGGGAATTTTCACATTGAATTGTCTCCTTCTCAAAAATCATACATATATATCTTTGCATCTGTTCCAGTTCTTTTAACTGAGATCAGCTTTCTAATCTAAGATAACAAATTCATGCCAGGAAAGCTAATGATTCAACCTGCTGACAAATTCCATAGATTTTGGCCATAGATCCCTTTACTCAGAAAGACCTAAACCCATCCATGGCTATACAGAAAGAAATAAGAGGGTGTGTTAATATTAATAGTAATAAGAGGGTGTCAGATTGTTATATTCTAACTTTTATTTGAAGCTTTATTAAAATCAGTTCCCAAAGCTATACACACTTCCGGATTAGCTCCTAACTAGTAATATTCAAATTTTGGTATTTTAAATAATGAATTTATACTTACTTACCAGGAAGGACAATCATTTTCCTTTTAAATTTAAAATAAATCAATATTTTTAGCTTTCATCTGAAAGTGTTCTTGAAAATTTTTTAATTATGGCCACATTCTTGACTTGCCAATTCAGCAAGTACACTTACTTGAATGTTCACTTTATATTATCTATTAATTTAACTCAAAATTCCCCCTTGATTTATTGCTTTGGGCTCATATTAGGCAGCTCAGGTGAAGAACATCCTCATTACTGTTGACAGTGTGCTCAGACTTGACAAACAATGCAGACAGAGAAGGATTTTATGCCTTTAAATTTTGGATACTGGCAAAAGCTGAATGACAAATGATGTAGCTGGCTCTTCAAGTGGCTGGAGATCAGCTTACAATGGATTTCTGAGGGACTTGTGACACTGGTCTGATGTATCTGAAAAAAAAGAGCAAACCAGAAGGTAGAAAGTACTGCTGACACAGGGTGCCCTGTGCAGCAACATGTCCCTTCACAGGATTCTCTGTCCTCCCAATGCAGGACCAGTAAAAACCAACAAGATAATTCCTAAACAGAATTATTTCCAGTGCCAGAACAGCCCAAGCACGGACATGAGTGACTCTAGTCATGCATACCTTTGTTACTGATTGGTGTAAAAGTCACTCTCTTGGTTCTGAGGCACAGTCAATGAAACAAAAGATCACATTCCCAGTGAGGGGTGGTTGTACCTTGCAGATGGGATGCAGGTATGAGTTAGTTGTGACAATGAGATTATAATAAGTAAAGTTCATCCAAGGAGAGTGATTTCACCACAGTTGCTTGTTCAGCAGCAGGACATCTCCTCTGTCCCTTGGCTGACAGATGCCATGTGGTTTGTCACTTACCTGGTAACATCAAGTCCCCATCCTTGCAGGAATTACCACAGAGCCTGGCCACTGTGTCTTCATTCCATGTCACCCTCCATTTCATCACTCTTACTATGTGCTTAAGGTTGCAGGTTGAGTTGTATGAGAAACTACTATGACATGGATTCTGTGCATGCCAGTCACATTTCATCCCAGAATTCCCACACTGGTTTAACTTCTGTTAGAATGTGACAATAATTTTACCCTCAGGATTTTTCCCAGTTTTCTCTAATTTTAACCCCAGTCCTTTTTCTGACACATCCTTTCCCTCAGGCACATCAGGAGCCCCGCTCAGCTTGGTGTCACTGGCAAACATGTTACTAGTATGCCCAATCCTGCTCTGTCATTGATGAAGATACGGAACAAGAACGGTCCCAGTGCAGACCCCTGAAGGACACAGATCATTACTGAGCTCCACAGAGTTTCTGACCACATCTTTTTGGATGTTACCATCCAGCTAATTCCTTATCCATTGACTAGTCAATCCATCAAGTCCATATATCTCCAAATTAGCAAGGATATTATGTGGGACCATGTCAGAGGCCTTACAGAAGCCAAGGCAGATGCCATCAGGTGCCCTTCCCTTATCCACCAAAACAGTCTCTTCATCCTACAAGGCCACTGGGTTGGTCAGGCACAATTTGAGCTTTGTGTAGGCCTCTTCTCTCTTTCTAATGCTGACTCCTGTCATCTAGAGGCCTCAAGAAAGCTTTCAGGAAGCTCTGTTCTGTGATCTTACTGGGCACAGAGTGAGACTGACCAAGCAGGTTTTCAGCAAGAAGACACGTCTAGCAACAAGGTAAGAAAATGAACAGCAACAGCAACCATACCAGTGACAGAGGGTGCAAGTAAGAGGTGAACAATTTACAGGGAATGAACAGTGAACAATGCTCAACCACTCGCTCCACCATGCTATACCAACCAGAAGAGAGTCCATCTTCTCCAAAAATATTCCCTTCCCCTGTCCCCAGAAAATGACATGAGGTGGTGCAGAATAACCTGCAGGTCCTGGGCATCCTCCTCCTGAGGACTGCAAAAATTAACCCTGTCCTGGCTGGAACCAGGACAATTGGCTAGACAATATGTCTCATTCTGGGTGTGCAGATTGTCTTGGCACACAAAACATAACTCACTTTTTGAGCCATAACTTCCTTGCTCTTTGAAATGCTATTTTGAACAACTAAATCATGAGGCTTGTAGGCAGGTCACAAAACATTGTGGTCACTACAGAGAATGAATTTTCAGAAAAATGCTGATGGATCATCTATTGGTGAGTCATCTCCATTTTTTTTCCCAAGCATTTCAGTTTTGTAAATACTACAGTTCTTGAACTAACTGGTGCACAATACTTAAAAATTTCACTTCACGGGTCTTTCATTGTGATTTTATGACACACTTGCACTTCATAAACTTTACAGTCCTCTCAAAGTTTACTTGTCTGCATTATTGGTGTGCCTGAAAGGGAGTTTCATTTGTCTTCACTGGGAATGGGGTGGAAAGTTTAAATTTGCAGTTTTATATATGTCACATTTAATGATACCAATCAACTGTGGGCCATTCTGAAATTCCCTTCTGACACCATGAGACTGCAGCATTTAAAATGCCAATAAATTTGTTATGATATAATCATGGTGATTGGGTAATTAACCAGCACTGGGTAGAGATTTGAGCTGGAGCATAAACAACAAAGCAACTTGAGGTGTAAAAAATATTTGGTACGTGAACCTAGGATAACCATCTTACCAGCTTTTAGTATCTTACTGTGTGAGCTCAGGGAATAACACAAATAAGAACTGCAAGGAGATTTTTAAAGAATACTTATTCATGCCATTGCTAGTCATTATGCTTAGGAAATTTTGATGATTAATTATAAATGATGATTTGCATGAACATTAAAAAAAAAATAAGAAAGCTGGCTAGAAACCAGAGGAGAACTCTTGATAAGACCAAAAAAAAAAAAAAAAAAAAAAAAAACACCAAAAAAAAAAACCACCAAAGCTGAGAGAGCAAGATAGCTTAATAGTGGCTGAGATGATTGATAGGTATCAGGGTTTGCCAGTTCCATGCACTTTGCATTCAGTTGCAAGGCAGATATTGAGCAAATTCCATTTTTTTGCTGTGCCTCTGTTCCCTGCCTGAGAAGCAGAGGCAACTCCTCATCATATCAGAGGGTCTCCAATACTCAACAGCATTCTTGCTTAGAAAGTGCTTAGAAGTCTCTGTTAAGTCTGCAAGCAGAGAGATTCGAGTAAATAAGTCCTGTGAACAGAAAAATTATATAATAATCCCTCTGATAACCATAAATCTTAGCATCAGGTCAACAAATTAAACTCTGGTTGTCCAAGACATCTCCTGCCCCTCCATGCCTGACTAAACTTTGTTAGGCATTTGCAGCAGTCTTTTGTAAATGGAAACCTTACAGCAGCAAGGAAGGATAGGAAGTGTCCTTCCATCCTTTTCCATTGAGCTGTTTCATAAAAGACCTGTTTGTATATACATTTAAATGGGCTGTTTGCTTTTCAGAGGTCAAAAACATTCTCTAATCACGCAGAAATCTGACTGAGATGAAATGCTTGCCTGACTCTGTAGGCCTGGCAGAGTTTAACTTGTCAAACAGTGAAAGAAAGCATTTCAGAGATAAAATCACAACCTCTGTGTGCACTGAAAATCAGAGATATTGGCTTAATTGAAAGACATTTCAATCCTCTTGCATTTGATAGGCTTTAAATATTTAAAATATCTTCCAATTTCTCCATCTTCTTTGTCTAAATTATGGATTCCTAGCTGCTGGGCTCCACATGGGGCTCTTTATCTCAAATTGAGAGTCACAGCTTCTGATTTCAATTTTGATAAGCAACTGTCACTACAGCTTATGCTGTACGTAAAGCAAGTCTGCCTGTGGCCTATTTGATAGAAAACAAGAGGTAAGGCTGCTCTGGACACCAGCAAACATGACAACAAAATTCCCTGTATGTCTATGCTGAAAAACTACTGAGAGTTCAGCTGAAGCCATAAAAACAAGTGGAAGATTCCATTTCTCTCACCAAACCAGTCTCTTGATTTTTTTTTTCCCATCTTGTGATTGGGTTCTGTGTCTGCATGGCAATAGGAGTTCAGTATTTCTTCTCCCCAGAGAAAAAATTTTACTTGATTTGCACATGGACAAGTTCCCAGGGTAAATCTGATGGTAGAGCAGTGTGGGTGGGAGGGACTGAAAGAAGAAAACCAAATGCAGTGAAGAATAAAAGTATATAGGAAAATCCTCTATCTGCTCTCTGCTTGACGCACCTGTCAGGCAGACAATCACTGAGGTAGTGGCATGATCCTAGATGTCTCCCAAGGACGCAAAGTTTGTCTGTCAGGATGAGGCACTGGAGCTTATTTACTTTTGATGAAGATTAGGAAGAAATCCCCGCACTGGGAGCTTACCTGGCCACGGCAGGATTTCTTGGGTTTTCCTCAGAAGCAGCTGGTTCAGGTCTCCAAAACAGCCATACCAAGATCCTGAGTCAGAGTAGTGCTGTCAGCTCCTCCCAGGACATCTTTACATACAGAAGATGAACTTTCACCAGCCTCCTGAAGCTGTGTCCAACAAACATTCTCAGAATGGTCCAAACTTTACCAGCCCAGCCAGAGCTTTTGCCTGACCCTCTGTTGCCAGAGCAAACAAGAACAATGAGCTGCTTTCCTCAGGCTAGATGGAGGAGTGGGCTGATCTTGGTGCACTGCACACCTCAGGCTGAAATGGGTAAGAGGAATGAGTAGCATTTTCTCTTGGAAGAACCCAGAAAGAAGCACCTGGCTTGGCTGCTCCTGCTGCTATCAGTGTGCGCTGTGAAAACCACCACCTGCTACTCCCACTGTATCCAACAGCTATAGCTACAAATGTTATTATTGGCCATAAAATTATCCAGCCCATTTTTCAATATGTCTGCAGTGTTTGACTCCCTGACCTGCTGTCGTAATGAATTCCATGGGCTGACTTCACGCCACATGAAGAAGTACCTCCTGTAATTTTTTTTTTAAGTGCACTGGCCATTAACTTCATCCAGTGACCCCTTTATTCTCTTATAATGTGAGAGAGCAGTTTTAACTATGTCTTTCATAATTTAAATACATTAGTTAAATCTCCTCTATCTTGCTCGCTGTCACTACTAGATATTTGCTATTTTAGGCAAAGAGTTTTCAAGAAAGGAAAATTGACAGAGAGGAGCAGCTCTGCCAATTGTTACATGCCACCCAACATGCAATAAATAAATCATGCTAGGAACCTTGGGTTCTCCCTGAGACTTTTGGACCCATGCAAGGACCACACAGTCAGAGGAGGTGGGAAGCTGAAATTTAAGACAGATTTTGACTCTGCTATATTTGACAGCAGTTTCTGCTAGCCAGGAGAGGGCAGAAGCCCAGTTCTCTCACGCACTCCCTGGCCCTTGCACAGCAGTGTGATGTAACTCTTCTGCACTGCAGGGAGCAGTGATCCTGGTGAATAAGTATGTCACACATTCCAAAGTAGGATGGGAAACCCACCAACTCTGAATGTTGTTAGAGTGACACCTTGTCAACATCAACTCCTTCTGGTGAATTCCTCAGCAAGACCATCTGGATGGAAGGCCACCAGGCCGAGGTTGGTAGTCATGGGATTGCTTGGACTGCAGTAATTCTGCTCTGTTAATTGTGATTTTAAGACACATCTATAAGCCTGACAGTTGGTATCTGTCTCCAGTGGTCCCCAATCAAGTTAGGTCAGTGCAAATTCAAAGGAGACTCTGTGTTTGAGAAACCCAAGGACAGCAGAAGATTGGGCCTCACTGAGGAATACTGCAGGCTTTATCTGAGATGTCAGCTGGATGCAAGGCTGGCAGCTGGCACTGTGTGCTAGCAGAGGTTGCTGTTGGCTTGTCTGCCTACACACAGCTTGCTTACATGATATGGTGCTGCGTCTTGGGACCCTGTAAATTGACTTTGACAAGCCACAGACATGACAAGGGGTAGCCAAAAATGACAGGTTTTGACTTCCTTCACATAAGTCCAAGCAATCTTGGGCTGGATGTGTTATGGTTTCTAGAGTAGCATCATTATCCAGTCTTCAGAGCTCACTGCCTCCTGTTCAGTCTGCTGCAGTTGGCCTGTTTCAGAGGTACTGTACTGAACAAAAAGGGATTTATTTGGATGGACCTCTGTGGAAAAGCAGAGTCCAGCTCAGACTGCTGCTTCTGTAACCTTCCTGAGACAACTGTTCTGCCTCACCACTTACAGAGAAAGAGTTCTCCTTTTCCTTTACATGTTCTCCTTTCCCCCTTCCCTCTCTCCCCAGCCTACTGGTTGCTGCTGGGGATATGAGCATGGCCCTATGTGCTTGGAGAGAAATGGATAGCAGCAATATACAAGGAAAAGAAAGAAAGAGAAAGAATGAATAAGAGTATAGAAGACTGGAGAGATATCACCACCAGTGGATCCTGCAATGGGTCTTGATTATTGCAGTCTCAATGTCCATGGTTTGAAGTGATGATCACAGTCTTGATCCACTGTGGGTGGGGGAAGCCTGGGAAACATAAAGTTTAATGGCTTAATATATGGTTCAGGTTCAGCTGGAAACACTCAGGTACCTCCCCTGAGGGGATGAATTTTATACTGTCTGATGCAACACTGTGGATCATGCACAGCCCCTTGGTGGAAGGCCCCAGAAATGAGTCTGGAGGCTCTTTGGGGTTTCTTGATGGTTTATGATGCCTTATAAGACATGACAGCAGTTTGGCCCCTATGTAACTGAGCCAGCTGTCCCTTATCAGAGGGAATTGGCATGCGAGAAGACATCACCCCACCTCTGCAGGATCTGCTTCTTACCAGCTTTTTTCCTTATATGGCTGGAAAACGTCTTGTTTGATACATCAGTCACAGATTATCAGAGACACAATCAATTGCAGGGCTCAGCTGGTTTATCCAAAGAAAAATCAGTTTGTTGTGGTCATCTCCTAGAGTGGGTGCACACCCTCTGTCTAATGTAGATCAGAAGATACCACCACACACCAAAAGTTCTCCCTCTTCCCTTCCTTTAGGAGGTGCAGACCTGGCCTCAGCAAAGAACCCACTGCTTTTGCAGGTGGGCAATTTTTTGGGTCATTCACCATTAACGTTTCAGTCTATCACACCATACAAAAACACTTGTTTTCTCAGCCATGATCTCCTTTTCTCCCATTCCCTCACTCTCTCTAAGAGGACTTAGGCTGGATCACTACCACAGAGGTTCTAAGTATTGCCTGGTGTCTGTTCAGCTCTCTCTCTCTCAATTTCCTGGTGTCTCTCCACTCTCCCTTCAAGAGAGGTTTTCTTGATAGGACGACAATATAGACAAGGCCCCTGTACCATTGCATGACAAGGGAGTCTGCAAGCACATCTTCCTTTGGGCAATTCCATGAGACTGGAGCCAGAACTTTTACCTGTTCTCCTTTCTCCAAAGCTATTCATGGCTCAGGGTCAACAGATTTCTGTCCCCTCTGGGAGGATGATGTACCACAATGGTTACAAACAGGGCACAATGTCTCCCACAGCACAGGCTTCACTTCGCTCTGTATGCAGCTCTTCTTCATGTGGTTTTTGCACCGCTCCCCAGGAACTTTTCTTGTCAAAAACATGAGGATGATCTCCATGCAGGGTTTTTGGGATTATCTGACTCTTCCCTGTCCTCCAGCTCGCTGTGCAGTCTCATATATCAAGATGTCATTGTCAGTGGTTTAATAAAGTCCTTCCTGATGTCTCAGAGAGCCCAGAGGAGAAGAAAGGGAGGGATTTCTCTGTCTCTTGAGGCTGGTACTGCACTCAATAGTACAGATAAAAATTTTGTGCAAGCAGTTCATCTCAGTAGTCTGAAACCATCAGAGAGCAGGATAAATCCCCCCCAAATACATCTTGAACTGAAGACTATAAGAGCAGAAAGACAATTGGCAAGACTGTCTGCTTAAGAATTGCTCTCTTTAAACTTTTTCATCTTTGAAAACAAAATTTAGTGAATTAAATATCTTTATAATTGATTCATAAGAGGATTTTGTGTTTTATTTGTTTTTCATAATGGGGTATCTCCAAGATTTGGGAACAAGGAATTGTGGCTGTTGAATAACCTTCCTATTTTTCTTATGAAAAGATGTTTTCAGGTTTTCTAAGATGCAATTCTGTAAAACAATGTGTCCCTTTACAACTTAATTTGTGAGAATACTCTCAATAAAATCTCACTACTTGTGGGCCTCAGAGTTTCCAGGATTGGGCCTTTAAAGGCATGTGTTGCTAATTAGTACTAGCATCCAATAATGGCTTTGTATTTTAATCTAAAGCTTTGTTAGGACCTACAACAAAATGAAACTTCAATTATATGAAAGCCATGCATAACTAATGAAGAGGACGTTGTTCTTTCTTATGTAAATATCACTCACTCTGGAGGGATTGCTTGCAATATTGTCTGCTGATTAATTCATCAGGATTAAATCTAAGAAGGGACTTTTGGATTTATATTGCTCCCATGCACCCAGGCACACTTCAGAGGAGCAAGTCGCGCATGTAATGGCTACTCAATTAATTAGTATGTTTTGAAAGCAAAAGATTCCCCTTGCAGCCACCAGTGAAAAGACACACTGCCTGTGATCAGCAGCCATCAACTCCTGCAAAAATTTAGCCTTAGGTTTTTATTTAGTTACACTCCAGGTATTTAGTTACACTCGGATATTTTTTGCCAGAAAAACAGCTGCAATGCATTTATTGTTTTCACGTGTGGCATCGCTGCACCCATGTGCTGGCACTGAGCTCCTTGTTGAGGAGAGTTTGAGACAAATAATATAATGAAGTGAAATTTATTTTTTCCAAGTAAATTAATATCCCATCAACTATAAATTTAGGATGTCAAATGAGTTCATCAACTACAAAACTGACTTAAGAATTCTGAAAGTTTTAGAGGGGTAACCCAAAATGAAGCAGTGACAGCCCCTGAAAAAGGATTCATAGCCTTGTGGAGAGACAGGAATACTGAGGGGTGTCAAGGCCACCTGTCAGAGATGCCATCCCCTCCCCGCAGGCTGGCTCTGATTTGTCACAGAGGGGTCAGAAGAGCAGCTCCATGCTGAACTGTGCTCTCTTGATGACCAGAGCCATGGTAGTCCGTGTCACTATTCCTGAAGCAGGCTGCAGAATCAGGGATGCAGTGAATGGGTTAAAACAGGGAAACCATCCAAAAATCTAAGCCAGAGTGCCAGTAGGTTTCACAAGGAGAACCAGTTGAAGAAATAAACAAAAAGCAATTAAGAAAAGCAAATTGACATATTTGGGTTGGATTCACAGAAGAGCAGGGAGGGATATAACTTTGTGTTTGGAGACTTTGTGCAACAGCTTGTCTGTTTCCCATTTGTTTAAAAGCAGAACAGCAGAGGTGTCATCTGTTGGTCAATATTCAGGGAAAAGAGCTACAGGGAAAAGAGACTTAAGCACTGAGGGTTGTCTCTGTAAACACAATGTTTATTTTGCATTTATGCTATGCTTCAGGGCTCCTGCTTATTTCTGCACAGTCCAGGAAGAATTTGCTGTGTGTATCCAGCTTTGTCCTTTCCTCTGTGTATTACTTGGTCTCCATTTTCCCTCTTCCCTAAGACAACTGAGATTTTGCCAGATTGAGTTAGGGTAAGATGCAGAGCACTGTACTGATGCTACTCAGAGATAAATTCTTCATTGTCCCATAGCTGGTCTTGCTCAGGGTTAAGCCATCTGAATTGTTGGGAGACCAGACAGGACTTCTGCCCTAGACTAGACTGGATTCCCCTATATTTGCTGTTTCTTGAGCCCACCCATGTGTTTCTCCACGTGGAAATCACACCACTTTGGGTTTCTTCTATTTCAAGCCAGTACAGCTGAAGGAAGCCATTGTCATCTGAGACTCACAAAGCCTTTATAGCTATGTCACATGGAGCCTCAAAGCTGAAAAAAAAGTATAGAGGAGTGAGTAACCCAACCTCAGCCACTCTAGCACCACTGAGTAGTCCTGAGTAGTCCTGCATCATTGTCAGTAGGACATACTGTCTTCACAGAGTGATTCCAAGTTGTTTGTAAAGGTCATTTCCTTCCTCACCTCTAGGTAGAAAAGATAATATTGAGATTAATGTGAAAGATACTGAACAGTCACTCCCCCAGCTCTCATCAAATGACTTAAATCTCATTCATTTACACTGCTAATTCAGTAAGTTCAAAGAAAAGAAGATTCCAGGAAGTATCACATCCTGTCATTAAAATATTTAAGTGATATTAGCTTCTCCACTGATGAAGCTGGGATTGAATTTCCATGCAAAGTACTGTCTTGTTCCCTGTTGCTATATACTATCTGCATTTTTCTGAGCTAATCTCACCTTGATCTTTTGTACAGTAGATGACAAAATGTTCCATAACATCTTTACAGAGAAGTGCCCAAGCTGCCTGGAAAAGGCAGGCTACAGAAACTGAAAGTCTTCCTAGGAATTAATTATTATAGTGTACATGATATGAGGGGAGAAGTTGCGTCTTTTGTCTCATCTTTCTTAAGATTTTGCAAAGAAAGTCTTAATGTTGAGAGTTCTCTTTTCTAAGTTGCATGCTTAAAATAAGTGCTCAAACTGGCTTATGCCAAGCCATTTTATCAAGCCAGTTGTGATGAAAATAGGGGAGAATGGATGGTATTGCCAGAGGGAGATCAACAGAAACCGGTCACTATTCCTGTGAGGAGAGTTACATTTTGTCCAAACAGTGTTTTTGTTGAGTGGGGCAGCACGCAATATATAAGCATGCAAAACTGCATGCATGGGACTTTCTAACCAGCACCTAATCCCATCTTTACAGCACTGTAAAGGGACTGATCTAAATGATGAGCAGTCTGGCTGAGCACCATGAGACCAGACATACTGTGGATTTGAATGCTTGATCCAGTATGACTCTCTAATATGTTATGTATATGATGCTGGGACAGATAGGGACAAAAAATCTTGTTTTCGTTCAGTTCAGACAGTACCAGAAATTAATTGCATCCTTCCCTGAGCAGGAAAACTTGTCATGTTTGCAAATGGTTTATAGCACAAGTTAGCCATTCCTTAATCAAATCTGAGAGAAAGAAGTGGCATTTCTCCAGGCAATTCCTTGTGATGCACTCTGTCCTCCAGCAGTTTGCATATTTTCATAATCCAAGAGGTTCTGAATGTCTTTGATATTCCCCAAATGGGATGGTAGTTTGCCTCTGAAGTCAGTCTGGGACTGTCAGAGTCCCTGATGAGATGAGCTGTCATTACCCCTGTGAAAAATAAGTTTATATTTCAGCAGTCATATGTTAAGACTATACCAACCTTCAGAGGAAGCTGAATTGGTTTCCTCATCACAGGGCAGTAGGTGGGAGTGCGGGGAAGAAGTGGAGAATGCAAAGGAAAGGGCAGGACATGGCAGAGCATTATTCAAAGAACTTCCATAATGTGCCCAGCAGAGCAAGTGAAAGAAAAAAAGAAAGAAGAGAACAAGAGAAAAAAATACACAAACACAAAATACCAAATTTTGTCAGTCTCTAGAAAGAACCTGCCTTCCTGGAAATTGCCACGAAACAGATTTATAGACAAGCCATTGTACTGTCGATGAAATTATAATTTCATAGACTTTGAAGAGCTGCAATCTGGTAAAATGAGAGTAGATAAGGAAAAAATTGTGGGATATCACACATAAGGGACAAACCTGGGAAACTGAGCTGTTGGATGTGTCAGTGTTTGAGAAACACTGGAAAAACATTTTCCTTGAATACAAAAAGAGGCAGTGAAAAGGATTTGAGATTACAGGATATAGACAACAAAAGGTGTTACTTCATATAGTCATTATTAAGCAAGCTTTGAGAAGGAACTGCAGTTGAGTTCTCTGTGGGCTCTGCTTACTGGCCAAAGCAGTAGATCCCAGACCAACTGAAACAGTTTGTGGATTCCTCAGTCTCCAGGCTGTGCGTGGTTTAAGGCTTGGAATAAAGGAGGGTTCTGGCGTGGGTTTGGGAAGGTGTTTATTCAGTGCAGTCCATGTGCCAGAACAGAGCTTTGGGCCCTTGTCCTCCCCTTTTCCAGGTGGCAGCCTGGGCGGAGGAAACTCTGGGCCAATGCGGGAAGGAAGGAGGTGGGGTCCAGGACAGGGTGATACCAGGTGATATTTTGGCAACAGGGGTGGGGGTGTTTTGGAAGGGGCTCGGGAAGGAATCTACCAAATACAGACAAATAAACAAAATACAGATACAACTTTGAAAACCTCAATCATGCACCACAACAGGAACAGCTTCTAAGCAGAAAAGTTGCTGCTTGCTTTGAGTTTTGAACACCTCCCTTCACAAAAAACAAGTCCTGCATTTCAACAAAGCAGGAAAGTAAAATAAATCTGTTGGAACAATCTTGAGAAAGTGTTACTGCTCCATTCAGTCAATTCCAAGGCAGATGAAGATGAAAAATGGAGAACAAAAACATTGTTTTCAACAGAAAAGAGAAATCATTATCACCATGTGACAGGAAGGATTCATTAACCAGCAAGCATATTTCAGGAAATGATGAAGAAGCAGACATCATAGAGCCCTGGGCAAGCCCTCCATGTTGCTTTTCTTTTAAATGAACCTAAAGATAATTCAATTACCCTGTTATTCTATTTTAATGAAATTGTGGTATAATTTTTTTCAGGGAAACATTTTTCTAAAGGAGTCTGAGCACAACTGCAGAATCACAGAACTGTTTAGTTTGGAAGAGACCTCTGAGATCACCTTTGATCACCACCTTGTCAACTAAACCACATTTCTTGAACACCTCCAGAGATGATGACTCCACCACCTCCCTGGGCAGTCTATTTCAATGTTTAACAACCCCTTCTTTGATGCAATTCTTCCTGATGTGCAATCTGAAACTCTCCTGGCACAGCTTGTGGCCACGTCCTCTCATCCTGCTGCTGGGAGAACACACTGAACCCCACCTGCTGCAACCTCCTTTTAGGGAGTTGTAAAGAGTGATAAAGTCTCCCCACAGCATCAAAGGCTCTTCTGAAGTCCAGGTAGACACACCCATAGCCTTTCCTTCATCCACTGGATGGGCCATTTGATCCCAAAAGATCGGGTTGGTGAGGCAGGACCTGCCTTTCCTAAGCCCTGCTGGCTAGACCCTATCCTGATCCCTACTTGTCCTCCGTGTGCCGTGTGATCTCACTCAAGGTGGTTGGTTCTACTACTTTATTATATAAAGCAAAGAAACTGAATGAAGGCAGCTATATTGGAGCAGCAATGGAAAGGGAAAGAAACAGTCTGCACTGACAGGACTGGCTCATTCCACTCACAGAAAACCCTGGCCACCTTTTTTTCATCAGAATTCCCTGTAGAAACTACAGCCAAGACCCAGCAGGGTCAACATTGAAGTCAAAGTCTGCCTCAAACCTGACTGAATCAAATTCCAAGTCTGAGGTAGAGTCAGGGTCACTGGATAAGAAAGATATTAGAAAGCCACAGGGGTTTTCTGATGAAAAAGTTTTTGTGAATTTCTGATTAAATAAAGGCCTGGCTGTATCCACCTTTTTTTTTTCTAGCAACTGGCTCCCAGGGTGCCCAGTGCTTCTTTATTCACCCTGAGAAGGTTAGTGAATACAGGATATTTATGATTCTGTGTTCCTAAGCTCATTTTCAGTTCAGAAGCTAACCAAAATGTTCTGAATGTTGCCCCACCACAATATACCTTTGTCTCCTGCTTAAAGAAAAACACAAACAAACAAACAAACAAACAAAATTGTTCTGAAATGAACCAAAGCTTTTCAGGGTATCAGAATTTCTTGCACAAGAATAATTTGAACTTTCAGCCAATGTTGCTCTTTCTGCTCTTCTCTTTTTTCCCACCTGCCCTTTTCCAAGGCAGCATGCTTAATGCTTGACCAAAGTGCTGGTCTGTCTCAGTTCTCATGTCATAAATGTTAGTAACTCCATGAAAGAAAATTACCAGCTTAATCTGAGCTATCTGCTCCACTACAAGCCTGTTCTGATGCATCCTATCAGACTTGCAGTTCCAGTTCTCTGGTGATAAGTCCCTCCAAAAGCCTCAAAGGCCATTATGGTCATATTTAGGTGTTTACAGCTCTCAAGGGTGTTCTCCCTCCTTCTTTTTAAAATTAAATATCTCTACAGTTATTGTCCAAGTCAGGTTGGGAAATCTGTTAAAGATCTTTGTTTCTGAATTGGCAATTTCATGAGACAGATGTTCAGGACTTGCAGAGTTTATCAGCTCACCTTTCACCTTCAGTTAGTATTCAACAAACTCCCAAAGCCAAATTCTCTTCTCCAAGATGGGCATTTCATTTCTGTCATTCATTGCCATTTTAAATCTCTGCTTTAGTTCAATAGCATCATAAAAAGCCTGAGACAAAACACCAGGCCAACCTAAATTTATATCCTATCTGTGTTTAGCATCACTCCATTGTTCTTTTGTTTCAAAGGGACAAACCTTTGAGTGCTAGCATCAATCTTTTATCAAAATGTAGCATATCTCAACTCTTGGCAATCCTTCTTTAACCCCTATACATCCTGATGTTTCAGCTGTGTACTTTTCATCAGTTTGCTTTTCCTCTTACTCTTTGTGCTTATTCCTGCTGTGTCTCAAACTGTTGGTGACATGAATTCCCACTCCCAAACTTTGACCTCCTTGGGCTTATTCTTCCTTTTAAATAAAACCCAGATTAGCCCATGATTTTACATTTCAGGATTATTTATTTCTTGTGTTCAATATCTATTTTCCTTTTTTTATTTTAACATATTCACTCCCTCCACATACAGCAATGAAATGCCTCCACTTCTCATCCTTTCATTGTGGACTTGACAAAGGAATCGATAAGCTGTCACATCCAGGATTATTTGTGTCCTTCCACTGCTGGCAGCAGTTGTTCTCCAGACTATTGCAAATCACTTCAGATGATTTGTAGATACTATCCTGACTTTACATGCAGCCCTAATGGCACATCTGACTTCTATTTTGTTGAAGAGCCAGTCACAGAATCTTGTAAAACTGAGACAAATAATATATTTAAATGAGATTTTAAAAAACCAAACACAGTTAAAACAGATAAACCAGTTAAGTCAATTGAAGCTCTGCCAACATTTAACACTATAATTCTAAAGGTAACAACACAGTACTTATTTACAGTCTCATAGTATCTCTTAGTAGGTAAATTAAGCAATAAAAATCTAAAAAAGACACGTTATTAATTTTCAACTTAATTTTATCCAAGTAATTAACAATTTTTCCCTACTAATCTCGGTCTCTTAACATCCAATGTGAAATAATATTTGTCCTTTCATTTTTGCAATCACTTAAACATAGGTTTGGATTTCTCTTCAATTGAAAATAGTTTTGGGGTTTGGCTTTCCATTTAAACTAGAAACATCAAAAAGGCACTTTTTCTCTTAAAGGTCACACAATTTAATAAATATTTATGACTGTTTTGAATTGTGTAATAGTTACAAGAAACACAAGTTGATTACTTCAAAATTCAAAGGAAAATTTCTTTTAAAATTCTGAATTTAATACACTGCCCTGACCAACAATTGTGTTTATTTTCAACATAGTAACAATCTTCTTCAATTTCCCAGATCGTATTATTGTATTCCCAGATCATGTTGTTGCTCGCCAGAACTTCCACAATAAAAAAACAGCTGGGAAAGAGGGACACTGCGGTGTTTCAACATGAATATTCCTGTAGCATCAGAAATAATCTCAGTGTATGTAGTAAATCATAATGACAGCGTTGCATCTTTGCACATTTTAGTATATGTGCTTCAGTGCAGTGATTTTTGACAAAAGGAAGTTGATAATGGAACAGGAATTTAAACCTGCTTTCCAGATAATCCCCTGAAGAAATACAGGGTTTCACTTCTCCTAATAGTTCTGTCCCAGAGAGATGAATGTTCCCAGGACAGGGACTTAGGGACTTCACATCCACATTGTCCATCTTGAGCTGATCACACCTAGGGTAGATGTTCCTGCCTTAATGGGTTCTGTTAATTTCAGGGCAGTGTAAAATTTATATTTAAAAAAAACCTTTTTCTTTGATTTTTTTGTATGGTTTTGGTCTACTTACAAACAAAAAATAATAAAAATCTCTAATGTTAATACCATTAAAATAATGAAATCAGAACTCTGTTATAGAAGCATAGAAGGTTAAGGGCTGGAAAGGACCTTTGGAAATATCTATTTCCAAATCCCCTGCCCTGGGAAGGGACACCTGCCACTAGTCCAGGTTGCTCAAAACCCCATCCAACCCAGCCTTGAGCACTTCCAGAGATGGGGCATTCACAACCTCCTTGGGCAACCTGCTGCAACCTGTTCTAATATCTCACCATCCTCACAGCAAAGGAAATAATTGCTTCCTAATATCTAATCTAAATTCCCCCTCTGTCAGTTTGTACCCATTCCTCCTTGTTCTATCACTACAGTTCCTGACAAAGAATCGCTCCCCTGTTTCCCTGTAGCCTCCTCACTGTTAAAAAAACTAAGTACATTTTGGATAATATGTTAAATGTATGTTATCCTCATAACCTTATTAAAGCTGTCTTCATGATCTTACTAATTTTTGCCAGCATAACCTTGCAAATATAACTGAAATTGAAATAGGACCCCACTAATTATAAAAGTTTTCCTTGCCACACACAGTTATAAAAAGCTGATATTGCCAGCCATTATTACAAAAGTAAACACCAGATTCACTGTAAGAAAAGACTTAAACAACAGGTTCATTGTTGGATGGGACTTCAGAATGTAAAGAAACCCAAAACATATCTTTCCAGAACACAGATTTGCCCAGGAACAGCGTTGAGAAGTTGGAAGGCCTCTTTGGCTTAGCATTACATGTGGAACCTGCATCATGGAAATCAATGCCACATAAAGCATTCCTCCACCAGGCAAACGTGGCCTGGGGTTACAGCTTAGCAAAGTATCTACTCATTTCCGTTTAGGCACAAGGACAATGCCAAAAGTATTAGCTCCACCATATATTTCCACATAACAGCACAGCCATAAGCCTCATATATGTCAAACACATCCGAGCCTTGACAATGGAAACAGTGCATGGCTACCTCAGACTGTCACCAACTTGTAGTAAAAGCACTCAGCCTGATGCCAAGCCTGACATTTTCTCTTCCTTCTCACATTCCTTTGACCAAATAATTGAAGATAGACCACAGGTTGGTCAGGAGAGTGGCTTTCTCAAGAGAAATGTTGAGTGAAGAAAAATAGACTGACAGAACCATTTTTTAAATAAGAATTACCATAAAGGTGGAGGTATCAAAGGTTCATCACATAGAGTCATATCCAGTGTCAATTCTCCCTACCCTGAATACAGGAGGAGTCCATTTTGAGTTTGCATCTTCCCAGAGCCCCAAATCCAAAGCCCTTCTGCCCCTCTACCCAAACTACCTTTGTGTTTGAGTGTCCTTCAGGCTGACATGAGGAAGGATCTGAGCTCAGAGAGACCAAGCAGGTCAGGAGGGCCTTGGAGACAGAAGGAGGCTCCTGGTATGCAGGTACCCAAATTTAAACCTCAGCTTCAATGCTTCACAGGTCACCAGGACGGAATGCCTTCACAGACTTACAGGTTCTCTAAACCACCCATAATGGTGCATGCCAAACCCCAAAAGGGGCTGGAGATACGGACAGCACCTTCTGGGTTAGCCATGTGGCCAAGCACACTGTAGGGAAGGAACGAGGAGGGTTAAGTACTGACTTCTGCGAGGTCTTAGGAAGATCTAAGTCGTTAGTAAAAGAATTAAAGCTATTAAGTGGATGCAATTACCTTCTGGTGATACTGTTTGGGTTTTGCCCTTTTTTTTTTTTCTTTTATAGGTTCTCTGTATTCTTCACACATATATTTTTAATTCTGTCACCTATTGTATTAATTGCTAGTTTTCCCAGTACTTTTCCATGGCCTTTCCCTAGGCAGAAAGACAAAACAAATTCCAGAGCTCCAAGACCCAGAGGGTACAAGGCTCTGTGCTATCTTGATTCTTCCTGGAAACTCTTCGAGATACATTTTCATGGACAAAGTACAAGTGATGCTGAGGGGTGGCTTCAGAGAAGGGGCTTGACCTGGGGGGAAATTGCATCACCACTTCTGCTCCTAATTGGTGCTTTTTATCAATTATGCTAATTTTCTAAAACCTATAAAATATACTCACCCCTGGGGGGGGTGGGCTTTTGTGGACATCTTTCCATAACTGCCTCTGGAGGCCTTCAAATAAAGATGCCCTTTTATATTACCTCGTTACTAAAATTATCTTGAGTTTCATTTCCAGGTTGGGAAAAAGGTAACACTGGAATATTTGAAATCTTGCTTAACAGATATTTAAGAGCAAACCTTTATTGTTTCCTAACCTGTTATGGTTACCATGGGATGCAGAGAGTCAAAGAATGAGGCCTTTCCTCTCTGTTCTTCTTTTCTTTTTTGAAACACTTCAATTGATTTACTGTAGAAGTGTGTAGGCCTAAAAATTAAAAAAAAAAAAAACTAAAAGGAAAAATTTATTCTTGCTGCTGACAGGAATGTTAAAGTTTTAATTATACACACTTCCCCAGATAAACTGAAGCATCTTGAAAGATTTTTTTCCCAGTTAAAACATATTTCCAGAGTGTAAAAATATGATTTCTGGTTGTGTTTCAAGTTAATCCTATCTAGCTGCAGGGCTCAATGTATAGGCTCTGACAGTGCTGCATGTTTAGGACAGCATAATTAAAAGTGCAATAAATCTAAAAGATAATATTATTTCAAGCCTGTTATGTTCTACAGAAATTCTGTAGTGATGTCAATGAATGAATGCTTTAACCCTACCTGAACTGTCTTCTCTGATATCCATTGCTACCATTATTTTCTCTAACATGCCCTTGCTTAAGGGCAAAGCAATAACCCTCCTCAGGCACTTGAGAAACTGGAGTAGTGGGAAGGGGGCTATGGCCCTCTCGGGGTTCTGGATGCCCACCCAAGAACAAGTCAGACGAGACATGAATTAGTCAGAGACAAAGCTCCATCAGGATGCCCAGGCATGCCCAGCTGCCCCATGGGCTTTATGGGTTTTGTTGCTCACCACTAAGGCTGACTGGAAGGGCTGGATGAGCATCTTCAAACATTAGTCCCACCCAATATGTTTAGGTGCCATTTTCCAATGCAGACACAGGGAATAAAAACTAAAAAAAAAAAGATGCCAAAGTTTGGGAGTGTTCCTGAAATAGGGAGATAGGGCAAATATTCAGAAGTAGAGCATTTTTCCCAAATGGCAGCCATCTAACCACAAATAGCAGGAAGACCCATGGCCTCTTGACTGTAGTACATTCTAATGTACCAATGTACCTTTTAGTACACCAAATTCTGTGATTTTAATGATGATAGAGCTTTAATTGGTTTTACCTGTCTATACCGGTTTATAAACTAAATAGCATTTGAATATATATTACTTGTCTCAATTTTAGAAACGTCCATGACACTGTGCAGGACTTCATATGTAGATAGATGAGTCAGACAATGCTTTTTTTGCTAGCTTTTGCCCACTTCTCTGTGTCTCTCATCCACTTTTAAATGTAGTTTGAAGCATGTTTGAAAGAACTAATGAGAAATGTAACCAGAGATCACTTGTCAGTGTGCAAAGAAATGACTGGAAAAATAAACCTTGTCTCTGTACTTTCAGATGATATAGTATGGTATTAACTCTGTCATTTTACCAGCTATTATTAAACCCTGTCCCCAGAAAGACCTAATAAAGTCTAACTCTGCTACTGCTACATTTCACTTTCTTCAATGATAGAAATGTGGCTTCCCCTCAATTGGTTGTTAAATCTTACACACATTTTGCTGGTTTAGTGCTGATTAATTCAGCACTAAACTGAATTCTCTCCCCTTCCTGTTGATTAGAAGATTTCTGTTCAGAGTTCTGCAGTGATGAGAGAAGAGAAATAGCTGCAGGATGTCTGAGGCAGTGAACTAATTCCCAACTTGTTCAGGAAAGGCAAACAGATAAAGTTTGCACTGTCTTTGAAATACTGGTCCCAAATTTACCCTGTAAAATATTCAGCTTGTCTCAATGAAGGTTGTTATAGGTAAGGCACTGAAATATTTTTTACTATGTTGTAATGCCTTCAAGGTTATTAAGAGTCTACAAAAATATTCTAGTAAACAGACAGAGTTGATAAAGTGATAATTACCTATAAATTTTTTAATACCTCAAAAATATGATCTAGATAATCCATTTATGCAAGTAAGATTAGAAGGATGGAATAAATGAGTTTGGATAGCACTGATTTCTAAACATGGATGCTTCAGATAGTGAGGAAACATCTGGGCTGGATAATTTTAAAAAAGATATGTCTTCTATATTGCCCTAGCTCATAGTAGCTGCTGCTAACAGGAGAGCTGTCCCTGCCTTGTTCACAAAAAGAACAAACAAACAAGCAAAAAATACTATCTAAAATTTTTTTTAAATGGTCCATACATGGTTCTCTGAAGCATCAGGCATCTGCTGTTCCACAGAGATGGCATTTGTTGATTACCTGAATGAACAAGCAGATGAGAAAGATAATTGGTGGGCTGCTGAACTCATTGTTCAGCATATCTGCATACCTCCATGGGTTAAACTCTCAATTCTATCTATCTATCTATCTATCTATCTATCTATCTATCTATCTATCTATCTATCTATCTATCTATCTATCTATGTCTATCTATCTACCTTTGACTGATCCCTTACATATGACTATTTCTGTGAGGCTGCCTCTGGAAACCACAGACTTTGAGGCTTTGCTGTAAATTTGATGAGTCATATTTCCACTTCACTTTACCAAATGAGCTGACCTTGTCTGCAGAACACCACACAAAAAAACAGCCCAGAGCTCCATTTTTCATGCCTTGATGGAACAGAAATCATCACAATAAACAATCACTTTGAACAGGACACATCCTGGTAGATAATTTAGTCAGGTATTTGCAAAGTCTAATCCAGAGAGATAGAGTGGAACAGAACAGCAATTTGAGCTCTTACTGCTGCTTTTGGTTCATTTCAAGTACCTACTTAATAATGTTATATAAATTGCAACTGGCCTTCAAAATGGAGAAATCTTGACTTAGCAACAGAAAAATTTCAGGGAATTAAGTAAATAGTTCTAATGGAATTTGTGGTGTTGATCTGCCACTTTATGCTTGTGAAAAATACAAGCATAGGGCAGCTTTCACCTCAGCAAATTGCACCTGTCTAGAGATTAAGCCTTTAATCTGAGTAACATCTTAAAGAAACAGTTTACAACAATTTGCTCTCACCAATGGGGCCAAAGGGCCCTGTGTATAGAACCTGTATGTTTTATACACTCCTCTCAAAGTGAGACCATATTCCTCTCAATAAACTCAGTGCCTAGATAGAATCTGCTGCCAGGAAACACTGTTGACTCATAGTCAACTTGCCATCAACCCAGACACCTAGATCTCTTTCTGCTGGGCTGCTCTCCAGCCTCTCATCCCCCACTTTGTACATATAACCAGCATTACCCCATCCTATGGGAGAATCCAGCACTTGGTCTTGCTAAATTCCTTACAGTGGTGACTGCCCAGCTCTGCAGTCTATCTAGAGCTCTCTGCCCTCAAGGGAGCCCATGGCTCTTCCTATTTTAGTATCACCAGCAAACTCATTTAGTGTGTATTCTATTCCAGAATCCAGATCATTTATAAAAACAGTATAAATTATCAGACCATTCTCCAGTTTGACAGTGACTGTTTTGGCATCAATAAACAAAGCATAATATATCAGTAGCACAAGCCAGCAATACATGTGCATTTTTGATGTGAACACAAACACATGCTTACTAGAACTGCATATGAAAAATTTTATTCCTTTTGAAAAAGAGTTTAGGTCCAAAGTTGGGGTCTACAAGAGCAGGCACCAGGAATTGGCTTTGGGTAATAAACAGGTACCACCACAACTCCTGGTTTGCTGCTGAATTTTTTTATAGCATCACTCCAAACCATATTACTTCACTAGACCATGAATTACAAATGTCACAATGCAAGAAGTCCAAGAACTGAGGAAGAACATCTGTTCTCCAGCATGTAACTACAGCTCCTGGAGCTGCAGTCTGGAAGAAGCTCTAATATTGGATTGCAGAGGGTCTTTTTTCCTCTGAACACTGCCCAACACAGAGCACTGAAGTGTAAATTTGTGCTGACATTAAAGAACATTTATGGAAACAAGCCTACACAATGCCCTTGCATTCCTCTGGAGCAGGTGCCTCAAACAATTTCCAGCAGGACTGCATCCCAAGAGACTGTGTTACCACAGTTAGGAGTATTTGGGAAAGCGAGGAGGATAGTGAAAGAACACAAAGCATGGCATTTCAAAATTTTTTAATGATTTGAGTGTCTTTTAAAAGAGACTATTTTTATGGGTTGGAAATTTCCCTTCATCTTCAGCTCCACTCTCAAACAAGCAATGTCAGAAAACACTAAAAACTTTGTTTAAAGTTTAGATTTTGAAGTGCCTGCATACCAGGATAATTTTTCTGTCACAGAATCAATCTGATATACATGTGCACTCCTGGCTATTTTTAAGTTTACTCTATAAAGAAAACTTACACTGTTCTCTTCTATTAATTTTTCTATTCTTAATGTCTTTAAGCTATAATAATTAGATTGGATATTAAGCAGAAATTCTTTATTGTGAGGGTGGTGAGGCACTGGAACGGGGTGCACAGAGTTGTTGGTGCCCCATCCCTGAACGGGTTCAAGGCAGGATTGGATGGAGCTCTGAGCAATGTGATGTAGTGGAAGGTGTCCCTGCCCATAGCAGAGGAATTGAAACTAGACCAGCTTTAAGGTCTCTTTCAACCCAAATTGTTCCATGATTCTCTGACTAAAAAGCAGTAAGATTTTGCAGAGCTAAGACCAAGGTTTAGGTTTCCTCTTCAAGACAAGTTGTGTGTCCTACTCTAAAGGAATATGCTTTATATATAGAAGAAGAAAAGTGGGGGTTTGGCATCTCGATTCACTGCTGACATATTTATTTGATGGTCATGTTAAGGAAAGTCCCAAACCCAGACTTTCTGAATCCTATATAAAGATGCTTACAAGCAACCACAGTGCACTGATTTCCCATCCTAAGGAGGTGATGACCACAGTCAGGTGGAAGAGTTTTTGTGGGATTTAATTATTGCTTTTCAGAAGTCATGTCCTAGACAGTGAACCTGTATCCTCCTGGAGATGCAGGAACAACAATGGGAAGAGGATGATCTGCACAAAGTTGGCTGTTTACTCACATCTTTTCACTTTGAACCAGTGTACTATCTATGACAACACATATTAAAGGAGTATTTCAACCAGTGTAAGTTATGTAAATAAAATTTATTTTCAAATACATTTTCCTCACTTGTTACAATTTTTATCTATTACAGTTAAGAAATGCTTAACTCCTCCATGGAAGGACATATTGGCTAAGTTCATGTGAATCCTAAAAAATATTTGCAATTTTGTATCCTCCTAAAAAGAATTAATTTTAAGTTTAGTGGTTTTTTTAATTTAAAATGTTTACACATCATCATTTTGACTGCAGTTGCTCCAAATGATAAAAGACATGCAGAAAAAAAAATCCATGTGTGCATTATATTCATTCAGGGGAATGAGGGAACTGCTCTTTTATCACATGAATGCTACACTTAATTATTCAATTAATTCCAATGTTTATCAGAAATTCATTCCCCAATCCCTTCTTTGTAATAGCAATAATGTCAAGAGTGAAACCAATTGGTTGGATGCCTTCCTCCAGCATTTCAAAGTAACATGCATTTCCCACTGACCTCCCCTCCTGCCTGCCCTGGAGCTGGGATTTCAAAGCTTCTCAGGTCTGGAAATGTGGATCAGTGGGGGTAACTGGGGCTGTACAGTTCTGAAGTCAGACCCAACACATGGAATTTCTCCCTCTGAGCTTGAGACAGCAAAGAGCAGCACTGCTCTGCAGCTCTCACCCACCAACTGCCAAACATCTCCTGCATGTTGATGAGCATCAGCTACAAGTACTACCTCTACTATGTCCTCAAAAAGACACGTCACAAAAATTCCTGTAATTCCATGCTGTTTATGAAAAGTAGATTTCAACAGCATTAATGTTCTGATCCTCAAACGCATTTGCTTCAAAAAACAGACTACTAAAATCTCTCTTATTGCCTCTGGTTCCATTAGGAATTAAATAGTATTTTAAAATTCCCATAAATTCTTAAATAAAGTTTGTTTTCTGACATGGTGTTTGACTTCATATTTTGCTCTTGCATGCATACAATTTTTTAATGAAACTCTCTGTGCAAGAATTTATGGCTAGATTCCAAAAGCTCTGACAGAAGACAGGGAGTGATTTTACCCTTTGATCAAACACCAATAGGAGATAAATAATACAGAGACCAACATGTGCTGCGTCAAACATAATTTCCTGTAATTAGCTTATGGTACAAGATGACCAACCTCAACAGTATCTTACAACATTTTATTTCTCCCCTACCACCCTGGCAGAACAAAAACTGAGTGGGAAAACAACACTATGTCTGATCCCAGTGCATAGCAAGTGCTGTCATACTGTCTTTCCTAGTATACACTGCATTTCCATCTGCAACCAAAAACAAGAACTTCAAGGCTTGGTTGTCTCTGGGAAAAAAAAAAAAGAAAAAAAAAAAAAAAAAGAAAAAAAAAGAAAAAAAAGAAAAAAAAGAAAAAAAAAAGAAAAAAAAAAAAAGAAAAAAAAAAAAAAAAGAGGAGTTCAAATGCCTGATAGAGACAAGAAGCAAGGGTGCTGTAGTAAAATAATGTATTGTTTTCGGATTCTCTCATAAAATACTTGCCAGAACATTCACTCTGTAATTATATATTAGCTGCTAATCATTAACTTTCTTATTCAGAAAGGTTATTAGCAAATCAAGCAGTAGGTAAAACAAGTGATAGCGAGGAGATAAAACAATTGAGTTAGGCAAAC
This sequence comes from Trochalopteron elliotii, assembly GCA_024734555.1. NCBI lineage: Eukaryota > Metazoa > Chordata > Aves > Passeriformes > Leiothrichidae > Trochalopteron > Trochalopteron elliotii. Next base: position 2,273,658 of record JANPWX010000008.1, on the reverse strand, counting down.
CACACTGTACAAGTAACCAATAATCAAAGCAAGCAGTCCATGGACAACCAGCTCAGTTACAAAATGTGCCACAGCTTAAAGTTTTCTTAATATCTGTGAGAACAGCTGCATTCATAGACAAATGTGCAAAGTCTCAAACAGCTGTTGAGCATCACCTGCTTGATCTCCTAGGTCAGAGCAATTCAGGAGCAGCTCCTGGGATCATTTCCCCAGGGCTGGATCCAGGCACTGTGACAGCTGACAGCCGTGCAGCCCAGGGTATGGACAGGGCTGGCTGCAGGTCTGTGACTCCAGATGAAGTCCTCTGTTAGACAGGCTGGCAGTCAGCAAAGTTCCTAAAAGCACCCCACATTCCTCCTAGCTGGAGTGCTGAGGTTCCTTAAAAGTCATGCTGACCCAAATCCTTTGCAGCTCCCTGCCTTGCAACCTTGCTGTCTAAACTTCAGACTTATTCAGGACTCAGCCTGCACAAAAGTATTGAACAGCTCTAGTCTCCCCTACACCCAAAATTTCCCCTATTTCTCTCCTATTTCCTCATCCCTATCCCACTGTTGAGTTTTGTACATATATACATTTGTATACTTCATTATCCTTCTTATTCCCCAGAGCTCCCTAAATAATTCGTAGTTCAAGTTTACGCTCTTCCTTCAGATATGTGGAGAAAATGTTTCCTTTCCCTCAGCTGACACACACATAATGTATCTTTTATCTTTCTTCAAGGAGGGCAATCCATTCCAGTTCTTGACATTTTTGGGTACTCTCTGAACTGCAGGACATTTGTCTATATCACTCAAACACTTAGACAATCAAGAGCAGACACTGTAATCTTTCTGGATTAAATGGTTAAATTGACACAACTACAGTTTAGACAACTGTCATTTACTGCAGTTAAACTTCTCATTTGTTAGGATTATAATCACTGGAACAGCCCATCAAGAATTTATTTGGTGCTACTGAAAATCCCAGAATAGTGCTAGTCAGGCAGTCCAGCCAACAAATCTATATATCGGGATTTTTTTTCTACCTGTAGTGCAAACAAAAGGCTTTGGCTACTCTGCAGTTGTGGGCAAAACTTTCCATATTCCTGCATGTGTAAGAAACGGAAATAGAAGGAGTACAGTGTGGATGCTGGTAAGAATGAAGACAGGAATGTTTTGCTCTATCAGCTGCAGGTAGCAGTAATGGTGCAGACAAGGATGCCAAACCCATGTGAGGTTTGCAGTTGGGTATCATGGGGTCTGATTTTGCCAGGGGAGGGGGCCCAGTTTCAGGAATGGCAGCACTCTCAAAACCCTTAGTGCCTCCTGCACACCCACATGCTGGATCCAAATGCCTCTGTTGTCTCCCTGCAGTCCTCTCAGACCGTTGACAGATTTATCACATAAACTTTTAGAGTAAGTACGTGGTGCTCTCAAATTAGAACCAGAAGTCTGTGTATACATATGTAGAAAATTATAGTCCCTGACCCAGAAACTTTGCCATTTGCTCAGATAAAACAAGACATAAATGATGGGCCAGAGACTGGGTATGTCAGGATGGACAGAGAAATTTCATAAATGACCTGCTAACAATCACCTCCTGTTCAGGAAGTGCAGCCCACCCACCACTGCTCAGTGGAGTTTTTTGACTACTATGAAATCTGGTCCTTCCTCTGTCAGTACTCTGTGATGTGAATTGCAGGGAATCTGGACAATCAAACCTGTCAGTGAACTCACCTGTCTGCTCTTCAGCTGGCAAGTGAGTGATCAATCAGCTCAAGGCAAAGCTCCATTCTCCAACAAATAAATGAGATTTCTGTACATCCAGAAACAACCCAGGCCTCTAGTTTCTCTCCTGTTTTCTCACTTTTCCCCTCCCTTGGGTTGTAGTTATCTGTACATCATCTTTTATGTGTTTGGCTCTTTTGGCTCTTTTGCAACTGTTTGCTTTTTTTTTTTTACATAAACTTTCTTCAAAATATTTCCTTTCCTTCTTACTGTTTTCCCATTTTGCAGTTTCTCTTTCTTGCCTGATTTTCTGCTCTATCCCAACCCCAGCTGCTTCTGCCAGGAGACTTCAGCTTTCCTTCCATACTGTGCAACTAGGCCTGAAAGGAAGGACAGAGTTACACAGCTTCAGGGTTGAGAATGAACTGAGGAATGTTCTTTGGGGCAGTTTTATTCTAGCAGGTGGGTAGACAGGAATTAGGTTTACTTATCTGATATTATGCCTCTTCTCCTACGCTTGGTCTGGGAGATGCCATTCCTACGCATGGACACACGTGCAGATTTTAGATAGAAAACCAAACCACTAAGATGGTAAACAATTAATTTGTGGTCATAGAAATAGTCCAGGAGCTGAATGCACGTTTGTGTGTTAAAGTCCTTTTTATTCTCACCTCAAAGATGGATAAGGAACATGCTGGGTTTTACTGCCATCCTGTGGAGATTCACCTCTCTTTGCTTTCCCAGCAGCTGAACACCACTGCAGCCAGGAGCATTTTAAGACAGGCAAGGAACACGAATCCTGTCCTCACTCCCTGACATCTCCTCTGCTTTTAAAATAGATTGGTCTGAGGCTCAGAATAAGCTGGCTGAGGTATCCAAACCACTTCATCAGCAGTGGAGATTGTCTCTGCCCCCCCCATTCCAGAAATGGAATGGAAAGGAATTTAATGAAATTAAATACAACAGAATTTGGAATGGAAGGGAATAAAATCCACAGAGTGGAACACATTTTATTCTCATTGCAAAATGATGGTGTTTGATCCCAGTCCTTTGTATTGAGATAAACAGCAGAAATTACACCCATGTTGTTAAATCAAGAAAATCAAATTCCTTAAATAGTGTGAGCAACATCATGAATTTAAAATGTAAGAGGAGTTCAAGGCCTACACTTTTGCTTATTCACATCCAACAGTGAGGGGGTAGTCCTGCAATTAAATCATCTCATTGCAGAGGGTGGGGAAAGCCTTTCTAGACATGGTTCTCCTACAGGCCTTTGTGATCCTCTCTGCTCATTTCAGAAACTGAATTTTTTATGATGTTTATACAGAATTCCCCTGGGGAAAGTTGTGCCTGTAAAACAGAAGGCAATTCTTGGAAATACTGAAGTTGCCTTTCTTTCAGGACTGTGACCTTTCAGATCCTGAAAGTCTCTTTTCTGGGACTGATTCTGCCAGATATTTTCTCCAAATGCAGGACAATCTCTCTTGTTTGTAGCACAAAGGTGTTAATAAGTTTGCAATTAATTTCTGCATGAGCAGCCAATTACTTCATGTTCAAAAGCCCAATTACTTCACCTGTCCCACCCTTTTTCCCTTACATTTCCTGTCCTTTATCCCCTGATGAATAACAGAGAGAATAGAAATTTTCAGTTCCCCCGAAGCTGCCAAACAGAGATTAGAGACTAACTAGCAAAAAAGGTATAAGATGGTAAAGGTATGTACACAGGATGATAAATGTAGCTGGAATCAGTGGAGAAGCAGTTCAAGAGGACTACAGTGTGGGGCATTTTTGGCAAGTTATGTAACAAGAAGTAACAGCACACACCCAAAGAAAAAGTTCAAGGGTCTTCAGATAACAGGTTGGCAAGGAGACGTAAAGACCCGCACAACCTATTCACTTTTGGATGTAAACTGTACCACCAACACTGAGACTATCCTTGTTCCTTGCCAGGGATGTATAGGATCATATCCTTTCACTCTCCCAGCGCCAAGATCCTAAACTGAACCCTTCAACCAACTGCTCCTACTCTGGAGGTGCCAGGACAAAAAGAAAAACAAAAACAAAAACAAAACCCAAAAAACCTGGTGTATTTAACCTTCTCACTGTCCCTGTTCAGCTCCACCAGATGACGCTGTGTACTTGTAAAAGAATTAAATGTACCATTTGCTCTCTATTCACTCGAAAGTGCAGATCCGAGGCTGAAAACGTCTAGACCTTACTGACAAACAAAATGGGCCAGGACAGAAGGCTTTTGCTGACTTTGACCTTCTATTTACAGCCCTTAATCTGCACCTCACTCATGTGCCTGGTGGGAAAGCTGTTGAAGGCTCCCTGTTTAAGTCACATCCCTTGAACTGCATCACAAACACGAGTGCTATGCACTTTCCTGCTCATGTCTACACACCATAACATATTTGACTCTTGCAGACACAAGATCCAACACTGAATGCGCCACTAGAGCCAAACTGGGATATCACTGTGGGGACACAGAGATATTGCTAAAGGCAGTCTTGCCTCCAATATATTGCATCTGTGTTAATTACCTAAGAGTGGGAACAGTCTTGCCCTCACAGCTCTGCATGTGATAAAAGAGTGAGTGAGCTGGTAGGAAATCCTTTGGTGTCTGCTGGCTGTGCTGTGAGGAGGAAGGGACAGAGGTCGTGTGAGGGACAGAAAGGGTAAGATGTTGTATGAGGGGCAGAGAAGGTTAGATGGTTGTGCTAGGGACAGGAAGGAGCGAGCTGGAACTGCAGAAGGAAGAGAGAAGGAGAGAAAGAGCCAGAGCTGTGTGGAGCTGCCCTTGGGAGACCACAAAGAAAAAGGTATGAAAGACTTCTAAATAACAAGGTGCTGATACTTGAAGCCTTCTGAAGTTTTTAATGAAGCACTCTGAGTGTTGTGGCCATCTCAATGATGACATATCACCTGCAAAACTGAATATGTTGGATGATTGCTTCCACACAAAATGTGTCAGGATAGAAAGCTGATGCAGGCCTTTTCCTCCCCGGAGCACTCTATCATTTTCACCACTGAGACTGGGGATAGAAGTTTGCCTTGACAAAACAAAAGGACTGGCATAATTTTCAGGAGCCTACTTCCAAAATTCAGATAAATTAGTTGTCATGCTCTTGCATGAGACCATTTTTGAAGTGGTATCCAAATTTTGAAGGAGGGCAGTGGTAACAGGATGGAAGGCAAGAACCCAACCCAGTGTGGGTGGTGCAGATATGCGCTGCCCAGGGAAGGTAACAGCAAGCTTTCTTTCCTGTCACATTTAGTACAGGAGCAATCCCTAATGTATTCAGCTCTGGAGATTATATCCAAATTTGGGATGTGAGCTCCTGAAGGTAGGTGAGACTATCTTTCCTTAGGAAGAAATCACCTAACCCCACTGCTGGTGGTGTAGATGATGTTCTGCCTGGAGGAGGCAAAGGCCAGCAAAAGTCTGCCTCAGCACCTTTTTTGTGAGAGAAATCCCCAGACGTATTTGATTTGCAGGTGGCATCCAAATTTCTGAAGTGAGCTTTGAAAATTATGGCAGTACATTTGTTGCATTAAATAGTGACCAGGAGGGAGAACACCTGCTCCAATGGTTTCCTGTCACACATGGTCCCACTGGATGAGCTCATGTAGACCGAGAAGGCATTGCCTGAGGATGGCTTACATCAGTTCAATTCCATGGACAAGCAGTCAATGCCTGCTCTTAATGTCCCTTTTGAATATTGGGTACAAGAAAACATTGTGGCACATGCTTCTCCTCTGGTTGGTTTGTCTAATACCTGGACCAGGAAGTTGTCTTTGATAGACTCCTGGATTGCTTAGAGCTGTCCAGAAATCCAGGTGGTATTGATCCCACATCAGGATGAGAACCTGCAATGTCTCCTGTAGCTGAAGAGAGAAGACCTCCTTAGAAAGGTAGCTGGGGGTAAACTGGTTTAAGTAATGAAACATTTGTTTTCTTTAAACCTTCTGGAAACAGTCATGGGATGTAATTGAGCTTTCCTACGATCACCAAAGAGAAATGGTTTTATTCCCAAAAATTTGAATATCCTATTGGATAAAATCTTCCTATTGCTTGCTTTTTCCCAGTGAACTTAGCAGTTAACACCAAGCCTAACCTATTCTTGATTATGTGATTGTCTGCTATCATGTTTGGGGGGAAAACTAAATTTTTTTGAGGGAGAAAGGTCATTTTATTAAAATGTTAGTCTGCTGAAAGATGGCTTAAATATTTTGATGAGAGGCATTCATTTACGCATTGTAAAGATGGATGAAAGGTGCAGATATGCTCCCATTTTTTCCTAAATGCCTAAGCCTCTAAGTATTCAGCTCTTAGCTGCAGGCTTTTAGTACATTTTGCATGAAAATGGTTGTCTGACACTCAAGCTGCATTTGCTTCTGTGTGGTTCCTCTAATGTTTCCAATTATAGGCAGCTTCCCGGATGCACTTCAGAGAAAAAAGCATTTTATCAGAGACACAAGTGGTTGATGCCTGATAGTTTTGGTTAAGGCTATAATTTCTTTTAGCGTCTAGATTTCTCTTGAGGCAAGACAGTGCTAATGAAAACCATGTTCCTCTTTAAAAATGTCTGCTGAAAGTGAGGAGCAGTTATATCTCAAATGGTTAAAGGGTTCCCTCTTTGGCATAGTTCGTTCTCTTCAATTTCAGAAGGTGACTTTTGTATTTCTAGTTTTGAAATGGTAAATTAGAATATAGAAGTTTATAGCTGTAACTGCCATGAAGTCATAAGACTGCAATAGGTGCAAGTAAACTGGGTTATCCAACCTTGTGACTTGCTTGTGACTTGTGGGTAATTTTCAGGAAGGGTAGAGAAGTAAGGCTATCCAACTGAGCTTCTGTGATATAAATGTGAACGGTGGATCTAAAGCAAACTACCAGTGTGTAATTGAAAGAAAAGATGATCCAACTCAATATTTAGGACCCATACTTTGCATGTCAGACTGAACAATTCTGATGTTGCTGCCTTTCTTTGAATAAATCTCATACAGAAAGTGCCCCTCCAATATTTTGAAGAGTAGAAATACATCTAATTATGTGCATACAGGACTTTAGCTTCTTCCCTTCAGGCAAGTGAAGGAGACAGCAGAGACCAAAAATAATTCAGGCTACAGATACTGTTAGATGGAAATTTTAGCCCCAAGGAAGATGAATAATATCTGACAAGAGAGAGAGTAGTGTAGAATCCTTGCAGTAAGCATTGATGATCTAGAGTTGCATTCAGCGATGGCAGTTGCTGAAAAGGTTTTTATCAAATCAGACAAGAAATTGATGGGTATCCAAGTGTTAGAAATCACCAGAGTTTTTCGTTGGTTGGTTGGTTTTTTTGCTACTGTATTAACTTTTGTATTGCTTAGGTAGAGGAAGGATGAAATGAGCTTTGTCCATTCAGCAGGGTGCTTAGAGCAGAAGAGAGGACTCAGCATTGAACTCGTAGCATGGCATAGCCCTGCATGTACAAAAGTGGAAATACAAAGAAAACAGGGATATTTTGTATAGGAAAACATACTGGCTCTATGAACAGGAAGGTTACAAAATTAGAGGGAATGCCCTGACACACATGCAGGACCTTGCACTCCACCTTGTTGAACTTTATGAGGTTTGTACAGACCCACCCCTGAAGGCTGCTACAGTCTCTCTGGGTGGTATCCCCTCCCCCCAGCAGGTCCACTGCACTTGGTGTCATCAGCAAACTTGCTGAGGCTGCCTTCAACCCCACTGTCTATGTCTTGGGTGTTTAACACCACCCGACTCCTGAGGAACACTGGTCTGTACTTGGAGAGTATGACGTTTGTGGTCAGAATAGTTAAATTTTTTAGCTTTTGTTGGCCCTCTAGTGAATGTCACTTTTGGTAATTGCAATACATTTAATGTTGCAGGAAACCAAATTAATATCTAAGTTCCTGTGGGCTGATTGCGACAAGGTACACAGAGAAGGTTTTTCAGCACTGGCTGGTTTTTTGTTTGTCCTTACAGAAAAGTTAATACTTACGTTTAACACTTCTATAAGTAGCACAAACATATCCCTAGAATTAAGGTATTTCTTGAAGGTCCATACTCAATGTTTATGGTGAAATAGTAATTTGGTTACCCTGTCTGACATGGAAAAGTATAAACATTCTTTAGGATGGCTGCTGTCATCAAACACTCAACACTCTTCTAGCATCTCCTGATTCAAGCATCCTCCTTTCCTAAGAAGCCTTAGGAACAGAAGAAGCATTAATAAAATAAAGGCGGTAAAGAGGTAAAGGATTAGTTTATCAAAGAGACTTGAGAGAGTGCTGTGGCTGTTAACTGTCATTATCGCTGCTAATGCTGCAACAAACACAGATCAAATTAGTCCTGTGTGCTAAACTCTTTTTGATGTTGAGGCTTGTTTTACTTGCTGTGTTCAAAAAAGAAGTTCTGAGGAAATTAAAGCCTAAGAAAACGCTGATGTCTGTCAGATATAAATCCTGTCCTTAAGGCTGTTTTCTTGCTGTGTAAGAGTTCTGTGGTTTGAGTCATGCTGCAAGCAAGCATGCTAGAAGGCTGGGTGTTTATAGATAATTTGCCAACGTGCAAAGTGTTCTTCTCTTCAATCTGCTGTGTGGCCATGAAGATCAGATGAGAGAACTTGTGAAGCCTCCTAACGGGGGTATAGGCAGAAGAGAAGTTTGCAGACAATTGTGCTGCAGCAAGAACGAATAGAAAATTCAGTTGGGCAAAGCCCTTCCCAGAGTAGCGAGTGCATATGCCAGGAGGGAATAGGGCTAGAAAGAGACTCTAGTTAAAAGGGCATTACAGAAGCAGGTGAAGGCATTGTCGCTGTACTGAAGGGTTTTGAAGAGGGGAATACAATGAAAAGTGTTTCAGGAGTGAAATGAGTTCTTCATGCACTCTAGAGTTGGAAAAACTTCAATCTAGTCTGTGTAGTGTATGGGCCCTAGAATATCTGGAAATTAATTTGCTTTTACAGTATCATCTTTTGTATAGAAATCCATCTAATTGCCAAATCTTTTGCAGAGGTGAGAGCTCATACTATTTGACTTATTTGCAAGCTTATAATTATTTAGTTCTATGCTTCCTAGGGATTTTTTTGGTGTTTGAAAACTGTAGGCCAAGACCTGATTTCTGTGAAACCCCTGCTATGGAATTACTCGCATTTACAGATTATTTCCCACTTGTGTTGTGAGAAATCTCTTAGATATTGTTTAAGACACTCAGGTTGTGTTTTAAGGCAAGTAAACTTAGATGTCCATATATAGGCATTTAAGCTACAGTCACGCATCTTGGCTCTGTTTATAGGCCATGGAATGGAGATCTACAGCAGAAAACTGAGTTATGTTCCTGGGAATATAACTGTAGCTAAGGTAGCCTGGAACCCAAATCCCAGTCTAACTGAATTACAGACCACATTTTATGTTCTAATTTGGTCAAACCCCTTGTAATACCAACTCACGCACCTTCCTGGAGTAGGAAGAGCTATTGAAGAAAGGAGGGAACAGCAAAAATGTGGGAACCAGTAACTTTATAAAAGGGGAGAAAAGGCCTGTCAGAAGGGAGAAAGAACAGCCCTCTACATAAGTCTGAGCTTAAGGGGGGGAAAGTGCTGAGATGGCTGGAAGACAAGTCAGGCTTAGGAAAATGGAATTGAGCAATACACACAGGAGAAAGGAAACATAACAGCCACAAGAATTGAAGATGAAGGTACCTTTGTGTTGTGGGCATGTAAGCACTGGAATAGCTCTCCATGGCTGTCCTGCAAGTAATCAATTACATTTTGTGTATATGCAAAGGAAGAGAGGATACTGCTAATTATGGGTCCAGCCCTGTTTTAGCTTTCTGGAATAGTAATGAGGAAGCTCTGAAAGCATGGCAATTAACTGCAGTAGGTCATTTGTCATCACACACTGTGGTTTGAGGTTGGTTTTGTGGTGGCAGCATGGAAGTGAGAGTTGGAAGATTCGATTACCATCACCGCTTTTTACTTATGAGGTGAGTTATCTCTCAACACTCTGTGGCTGCTCTCTCCCATGGATAAAATAAAGTTGGTGGGATATTCTTTGTTTATTTTGCAAGGATGATTTAGGCCAAATTTCTTGGACTGCTGTTTCTAGTTGCAACCTGTAATTTTCAAGCAGTGACAGAGAAGATGTGAAGTTTCTCAGAACTCAAAAATTAACTTTTTGAATAAGTCTTGATGGATCATCACAGTCTCATTGGTTTAACTGGTTTCTTGACTGATGAGAGATGAGTGTTTTAAATTAATTTGGAAGATTTCACACACAGTTATGGAATTGGCTGTACTGAAATTGGCTTTGAAACTGCCAATTCAATTGAGAGATTCAACTAGAGAGCATGGCCTTGGCAATGCGGGATCATTCTCTGAAGGAAGACAGTCTGAAAAGGATGGCACTTTCAGACATGAAATTAGATCAGTCTAATTGAACAGAATCTTTCTCTCTTCACACCCTCATAGCTGTAAAATATATCCATCCATCACTTCATGACCTGCAGGGTTTGCATTGCTTAATTCTTACACAACGAGTTTGAGGATCCAAGTGAAAGCCTAAACATGTTACTAGCATTGTATTATAATGCACCACTGCTCTATTCTGCTCTGGAAAAACAGGTTTTAGTCTCCTACCAATGAACACCTGGTGGTCTGTTGGCTTTCCAGGGATCTGTGTAAACAAGCAAGCACATGCTGCCCATCCCACCTTAAACTTACTGCTCATAGGTTCCTTGACTCTCCAGGTTTTGAAGGGAGCATAGGAGTTTCAAAGACATAGAAGGAAATTACTTTGTCAAAAAGAGGAGAGGAGGTTTTGGTTCAGTGTTGCAGTCAAGTAGCAGGATTAGTTCTCACTGTTTGCCTTCTTCTGAAAAGAACAGGGCTTCCTCTTGGCCAGAGTGGGTCCATGAGGGAATCCTATGTATCACACACACACACGAGCAGCTGCTCTCCAGAAATTAACCTGATTTAGGTGGGTACCTAAAATTCCAAATGCCAGGTCAGAGAAAGGGTACCAGCAGTCAACCTGTCCACAACACTGAATTCAATAGAGATTTCCTACCTTTGGGGCATTGTTTGCAGATGGGGGGGTGTTTAATAGTTTTTCAGTATGAAGTGTAGAATGCAACTACTTTTCAGCTCTGCAATATTCCCCTGTCATAATCACTGCCTATGTACCCTTCAGAAAAACCACAGGGCTTTTAAAGCTTTGAAATACTGTTTGTATGTAGACTATCTAGGAGGGAAGAAGAGAAGCATGGCCCCTCTCAATCTGTAATCCTGCTTGCAAATAAGAAGCTTAAATCTCCCCAAGTCACTGGCTCCATCTGTTGCTTTCTCTCCTCCTCTGCCAGTCTCTCAGAAAGCAGCACTGAAATCCTGGTCACAGATTGTTTTTTCTCACTTGAGAGATCAGAGGCCTGTCTGGATTATTTACAGACAATAACAGCAAACAGGTCTCAGTGCAAGTTTCAGTTTTTTAATTTTCCTTGTAACTTTGTTCTAAATTTTATTTCTTGTAATTGTATGGCTTGCAAAGGGTGTTAAGCAGACATTCTCACTGCAGCAATGTCACATCAAGCATCTGTCTCTTGAGCTGAGGATGTCAGGTTCAAGAAGTGCTTAGGTAATATTTTTCTGAGTGTTCTTATAGTGAGATAAAATTGGTTGGGTTTACCTTTGTGTTTTCTTTTCCTGTAGACAGCAAGAGGAACTCCCTTGATTTTCAGCTTTATGCCAGTACAATGGCAGTTTTATAGGTAGTGAGTCATCTGTAGCTTGAAAAAAAAATCTCAGGCTAAAAAAATAACTAGAATAAAACCCAGAAATATTTTTCTAGGAAGGAAGTGGAACAGCTGCTTCTAAGAAGCTTAATACTTTGAAATGAAGACAGGAAGATTCAGTGTTCTGATTACCTGATTGCAACGCTAACCAAGAGATGAGGAGGAGCAAACCAGATATAAAAAAATCTTACATCAATGTTCTGTACATTGACATGACACTGATTTTGATTACTCTTTTTAACTATCTTTAGGTCATACAATCTTCGAACAAAATAGGTTTTTACATCTTCTCATTCTGTTCAGTGAGTGCTCTTAATTCTCTTCCAGATTAATAGAAACTTGCAATGTATTTTAGCCATTCTCAGAAATGGAAAAAGGGAAGGCGAAATCTTATGATGCTTAAGTTCAGCTCTTTGGGAGGGTCAGGAGAAACTTGAGGATGCTTCATATGCTTGCCCTAAGTCCTGGCACAGGCAGAGCTGGTGCTTGACTGTGGCGCGGCCACAACAGTGGATGTGTCCCTCTGGTGAGGGAGACAGCCATGCTCTGTCCTGTCAGGTGTCACTCCTGCAGCTGCCTCTTCTAACAGGACAATTTATTTGGAAAAATGCCCCCAGCCCACTGCCTCAGTATTTTGCTCTGTGGAACCAGGCTGAGCAGCTCTCAGCCAGCAGCAGCTGACCCCTTGATCCATACAAAAAGCAACTTTTTCCATCTTGGGTCTGTGGATGCCTCGGGCTCTATCATGTGCTGAGGTTGCTAATGGCTTTCTGTGGTCTGCAGCTGAGATTGCAGGGAAATTAATGTAGTTCTCCAATTGGGAACAACTTGTTCAGGAGGAGAAAATCATAGAATGTGTAGAAACTTTTGGACTTACAGATGAGATATCTGCCCTTTTTCCCGGACAGCTCTCTGGGTTTTGGAGGGAGCCAAAGGAGCTCAGATGAGGGCATTTTCTTACAGTAGGGGGAGTAAATGGTCAATTTATGCAAAACTTATGAGGCAAGTAGTCTACTATTACGAAAAAAAATAGTTATGCCTGAGAGCATCCATTTATTTTAATGGACATTATTTGATTATCCAAAGAGATAAGGGATAGCATATGCTGAAAGGGAAGTATGAGATGATAAGAGGCAGAAATTAGCTCAGGTCCTGATTTTGGACAGTCATGAATTTAGCAGTAACAAGTGTCCTTATTTGCTGTCTCTTAGGTGGATGGTGGTCCCTATATTGCTGTGCTATGGAGAGTATTTTGTATATAATATTTTCCTGATTGAGCCAGTTAGGAAAGCTGTAAGGAAAAAAGGCTCTGCATAAATTCTTTTCTGTTCTGTCTGCTGTTTCACCATACACATGTCCAAGATGAGTTGTATTGATGTTAGACTTGTCTCTTAGGCCATGGTGATAGAGGATGGGTCAGGGAACCTAGTTAACATGTGGCTCTGCAACTGCTAAAGCAACACCACAATTATTGGCTTTGTAATTCTTATTATTATTTTTATTTGATGTTGTAACAGACATATATTAACCCTGGCTGACATCAGACATGTTGTCCAAACATATGGTGGAGAACTAATCCTCCACCTCCACTAAGTTTAGATAAGATGATTGCATCCAGCAGAGGTTAAGTTTAGTTGCTTTTGAACCTAGCAAATTTGAAGACTGAAACCTCCCTAAGTGTCCAGATTATCTTAATATTTATATTTTGTGGCTCTGGGAGATTAACTTTGTTTCTTTGTTCTTGCTGACTGCACTTTATAAGTATCATTTCTGTTTAGTACCTGAGTGATAGTTTAGGGCATCTGTCAGTTCCTGTCATATTCTGACCTGTTTAATGAAAACATGATGTAGTACAATGGTTACAGGTGCTTCTTTTGAGAAGTAGTGGTGAAACAGTGATTTATAAAAATAAGAGAGATCAAATTGTTCACCAAGTTGTGTGATCTGAACAGCTGTTAAACTCTTTTGCAGCAGTTTAAAAATTGGTATGCGAATTAACAAAATGTTAGTTGTTTAAGAATGTAGAGATTCATTCTAAAAGCCCAGAGATCATTTCTCTCCAGTCACTCAGAGCTTTCCATTTTGTAACTGCTCAAGGTAAACTCATTGAAGGGGTTTGAAATCCATTCGTCTTTACACAGATGTGTTTTATAGAGTATGTGCTGCTCATTAAATTATCTCACCATGAACACATTAGAGAGGCATTTCCTTTTTGGATAAGAGCATCCATTATATAAACCTCTCTTACTACCTGAAATCTAAAAAGCTTCAGATTTTCTATAGCAAACTTATTGAGCTTTTGTCTCAAATGAAATTTTGTCCTGTGCCCCAAGGTAGTCCTCTGTGCTTGCTTGTTTATTTATTTCCCCCTATAATTTTTATCTGTGATACCTCACACACACACACATCCCATTCCCGCTCCTTCCTCCAAAGTGGCAGAAGCAATGTCACTGACTGGAGCAACAAGGCAGCCTTGCAGGTAGCAGAGCTCATGTACCTGAATATTTAGTTCACCGTAAGCACAAAGGTCTTTTCCCAGGTTCCAGCAACACGGATGTATTTTAAGTGGCTTCTTTGATGATGTAAGTACTTTGCTATCATTTGGTACTCTTTCGAAGGACCATTTACAGCAGGTGTCCTCTGCCCTATTCTTGTGTAAAGCCCTGCCTTTCACTGTGTTTATCAGGGCAATGAAGATACAGCAGGAGTTTTTCCTGAAGAGGTTAACCAGAGCAGCTTTTCAAAGAGAGTGTAAAACTCAGAGATCCTGCACACAATTGCAGCCTCCTGAAGGGTGTTTGCAAAATCTGGCTATTAAATACGGCTCTGAAAACTCCAGCTTCTCATGTGATTATTGCTTGGCATAATCCTGAAGTAGTAATCTTGTTTGGAAATGCTGCAGGTTCAGAAGTGCAAGAGAACAGGACAGTAATCCTGCCCTTGTAAATGTGTTCAAAATCCATGCAGTTTTAAAGATTACTGTACACATTTTGTGAAGGAAGTAGCTCATTAGGAAGAGTGACGTCAGGTTTGGAAACACTGTTTTAGTTGTCAGATCTGTTTTTAGAGTGCTCTATAGATCCACACAGGTATCTCTGGTGTAAATGGACATGGTAAGGGGCTGATGACATATGCTGCCAGAAGAGATTACTGGTACTGAAGTTAGTGAGCCAATGCTTCTCTAAAAAAAACCCTGGAAAACATTTATAGTTGGCTTGAGGTAGATATCTAGTTGTGCATGAGCTGTTGATGTGGGCACTGGCACTAGGGTGTTGGTTTCCTACTTTTTTCCATTAAGGAAATGGGACTGGTCTTCGGATGTCAGATTGTCGTATAAACTAAAGGAAAGATATGAAATGGCCCAAGATGGAGGAAAACCAGGGACAAGTAATAAACACTGCTGTTTTCTGGGCAAGCCTGTATCTGCTTTTTGGCTTCAATTCAGAAGGAAGGGATCTGGAAACAGAACTTTGTAATACAATATAATGCTCAAGAGTAAAAGCTCAAAGCTCTGATTTCTGTCTCTCTTGAGGTTAAAATGCTTTAGAAGGGTTGGCCCCAATTCAGCAAAGCACTTAAATCTATATACTACCTTTTCTTGTTAATCTTGGTAGAACTATGCATGTGAATTATCCTTAACCAGAGCTCACTGATCTTCCTGATCCAGAAGCTTCATGATAGGTGAGCAGATTAATTGATCAACCCCAAAAAGGCTGTTGATGTGATAGTGCTACAGAAATTGAGTTCAGCAGCACTTAAAGCCTGGAGAGAGGATATGTGTCACCCTAGGAGTTACTTAGCTATCAGCCTGCAATTTGACAACAGAAACCTTGATTGAAATTTCCAATGTGCCACATGGAAATTTCCAGCTACTGCTGCTTTCCAGCTCACTTTCCTGGATCCTCTGGGACAGCATCTTCTGACAAAGATTCCCCATGCTCAGCATCTGTCCTTACAAATAGCAACATGTGTCTCAGGGCAGAAATGCTGCCTGCCTGGAGCCCTTTCACTTAAAATCCTGTGCCTCAGATCCCTCCATTTGGCACAGTTAAAATGAAGATGAAATTAAGCAAGCAGAGGAAGTGTTCACGTGGTAGGCGGAAAAAACCTGTAATGGTGAAAACTGAAATGTAAAATTTCTCAAATATTTTCAGTAATTTAAGTTTACATTAGAAAAAACAGCTCAAAAATGTACTGTAAATAGAAATCCTACATCAGAGCACGGGTTGTTCTCACATTTTGTTTTGGTCATTTTTCTGGCAGAGGTTTTACTCAGGCACTCCAACTCTTAAGTTTTCTAAAAAAAAGTTGGATCTTGGCTAGGACGAAGGGAGATTTTGATTTTATTTTTTAGCATGTATTACTAAGTGGGGACCAGCTGTGTTAAACTGATGTCCAATCCAGTAATACAAGCATCAGAATATGAATCGACACGACATTAAAAAAAAAGATTTAGGAATAATTCCTTCCTTCCTCCCACTTCAGGAGGAATCACATTATCACTTGAGGTTTCCATTAAGCTCTTTTCACACTTTCTTGATGCCAACAGGGATTTTTTTTTGTTGCTAGTATCTTTGAAACTGAGCTTTATTTCAACCTGTTAAAAGGAAATATGTGACCAGCACTTGCACTTTGAAAGCACATCTTTGAATTACTTTTCATATGCTTTGTTCATTTCTTCTTAAACCTGCACTGTAAATGTGGATACCCAGTGTGAAACAAAAAAAAGTCTACAAACCTTACTTTTTTTTGGAAAATGTTTCAGAAAAAAAGTGTTGTATGTCTTATGCAGATAAATAACACCTATCTCAGTTAAATAACAGTTAAATTGTGCTTTAAAATTGTATTATACTACATGTTGAATTAATGGAAGAGTTCAATTAACCCTGTTGTTCAACTATTTCTTAATTAAATGTCCAGGCAAGGATAGTTCAAGACTGCCTTCTCAAGCTAAGTAGAAAAATGTTCAAAATTTGTTTCCCAGACAATATCCAAGTTATCTATCACTTGCAGAATTCACAAACTGAAGTGACAGTAATGGGTGAGGCAGATTCCTGGTATTAGTGCAATAAGTATTATAAGCATAAGCAGTTAACTTGAGGCAGGATGGGATTCCTGTGACTTGCAAGGTTTCATCACTTCCTTGGGGACAAATTATCTTCCAAGTGCTTGGTCATGTTTTACTCTGGGTCTCCTTTGCAATGTCACTGGAAGAGAGATATTAAGACTGCATAATATATGGGCACTTCTAAGGGTCCTGAGGGTTCCTGGGCTCAGAATAAACTCTGTCCATTTACAAGCATCACCAAATCAAAATAGTACCAATAATTACATAGCAGCCTATGCAAAGAGGATCCTGGATCCTTTTGCCTTGAACCTGCAAATTTGGCTGATTTTGGCCCTTCACAGGTGGGAGGATGAGGTAGAAAAGAGACTCTTCATCTCTTGAAGAAAATGAAAGTTTGTGCCATAAGCAGAAGTCAAGGCCTGAAATGTGGCCGTGTCACACAAATCAATGGCAGTTTGGCTCTGAAGAGGAACTTTTCCCTTCTGCATATGGCCTCTGGATTATCTTCATCTCCCTGAACTCACCCAAGGGTGTGGGTGGGACAGCAAAGTCTGCCAGGGGTCATCAGCGTTTTCCCTTCATTTCCAGGCACAACACAAGGAACATGACATCTGTGGAAATGTGAGTCACTTGGAAAGCTTTTGGCTGTAATTTGCCTGTAAAGATCATAACAGAGAAACAGCTGCTTTCCACAGTCTGTTACCAGTCTGCAGTGTGCTAATTATGGTGTGATACATTAAATGGACTTCTGAAGCAGTCTGTCCATAGGACAAACATTTAGATGATTTTAAAATACTTTATTAAAAGGGTTTTTTAGTATTAACTGAGTATTTGTTGAAAGATTTTGAAAGTCTGAGTGTGTATGTGCAGATCTGTTCTCATAAGGAAAGGATTTTAGAGCAGAAGTTTTCATGGAGTCCTTGGCTTTTAAAAAAGGAAGAGAGGGTACCACTGAAACTATTGTTACCTGAGTTTATATTACGAGCCTTATTACTTGTAGGATTTGTCACTCCATATTTGTTGAAGAAAATCAAAAGAGGTAGATGGCATAAAAGAGATCTGCGGGTCAGAAGGATTTTAAGCCTTTGAGAGTAAAGACCCTTAAAATTAAGGCCTTAATCTTGTGAACTGCACATTGCAACAGATATGGAAATGCTATTTGGTTTTGAATTGGCTGAAGTTCTGTAAAACACTGCTGTCAGAAGCTGGGATTGGGTTTTATTTAATTTTTCAAATTTGGGGAGCTAGTTCTGTGTTGATTCCAGCATTCCCTCACTCAGTGTAAGCAAAAGAAAAGATGCATTGACAGGTCTGAACTTGTGAATTCATCTCCAGCACAGTAATTTGTCCTGTGCAAACTCATCATCAGAATTCTTACAATTTATGCATGTGTCCTCTTTGGCACCTCTCAGATGAAGCAAGGGCAGCTAAGGATTCTATATAGCTCCATGCAGCAGCCCATAGTTTTAGTTCTGGGGAACTTTTATCAGAGACAACCAAAACTACCACAAAGGAAAAATGTAGACGTGAGTCTCTACAACAGGAAGGACAAAAGGTTAGGCTTTGTAAGGACTCCATCAGCAGATAGGCAAGGCATTGAAAATTAAAATGTAGCATGAAGAAACTATCATAGTGGCAATCATGGGCCATACAGGATCATGCATGCCACAGTGTGTGTGGAATAGGAAGTGGGTTTTTTTTCTCTGAGTTAGTTACTCCAGCCTTTATGGCTAATAAGCCAGATGTACACCTGACTTAGGAATTCACAAAGGGGGCATAATCATACCTGACATTTTCAGATACATTTTCCCTATTCATTTTGCAAATGCCTAGTTGTGATTACTGCTAGACTGCTCTCTTTAAAATGTTCGTTTTCTGGTAAATAGCCCATTTGGCTCAAGGCTTGGAGTCCTAGGTATGATATTTCATTTGATATTGCCTTTGTGTATTGCTGACAAAGAAGGCTGCAAATTTCAGCTGAGTTTTTGTATTGTGGTGATAACCAGGTACAGGAAGAGCCATGGGAGCCCAAAACTGAAGGACTCTGGGGAGGCAGATATCCTGCAATGAAAGTGTAGCCACCTGTCCCACAGCCCCAGGCAACAGAATACATCTGTTTACATAATAGCACTGCACAGAACTGGAAGCTCCAAAAGAAGGAAGTCTGAAGGTGTAAAAATAGAAAATGCTATTTGTTCAGGCAGAGCTGTTGCTAAACTATAGTCAGCACTGCTACAGAACCCAGTCTTGGCACAGGATAAAGCAGCATTGCATCTTTTGAAGCTTTTTCACTCAGTACTTTCAGAGTGTGCAGTGTGAAAGACCAAACCGAGATAATAGGATGGTGAAAAAAGTTTTGATGTCTTTGCTATCTTCTCGAACACAGTCTGTGCCCTAGGTGGACTGCATAATGAACATGCTGCCATTGTCTTCAGGTTAAAATGGATGCTAATTGCTAATGAGATATCCCATTTGTGCAGCTTCCAGGGGGAGCCATGGGTGAGTTTGGGCTGGAGTGTGCATCCTCTCCATAGCTGTGCTAGACAGCCAAGTGTGCTGAGAGCTGTACTAGGCAGACAGTGTTTTCCTTGTGCTAAGAGGATCTCCTGCTGCTGGACTTAGCTTGCTGTCTCTAGGATTCCCAGTTATTTTTGGAAGCCATTGTAGCTTGCTTTGATGTGATTGCTTTCTCCACTCCTCAGGAGCAATGGCTGTCTTTGCTTTCCACAGCAACTCAATGCTCTTCTTTGAGCACAAAACAGAGAAGGCTCTGATATCATGGCTCAGTGGTAGATAACAGCTCCTCTGCTGAAAGCACCAGCTTTAAATGGCTGTCAGAGCATGCACTGAGATTTCTGAGGGCTCATGTAAGATTACTGTCTCTGCTGCTTTAAAGCAATTTTTCTTTATTCTTGGTTCTTGGGCTTTAACAGGCCTTAACAGCTACCACTGCTCATCCTTTAGAAACTGTGTGTGTGAAATGGGGGTAATCCTACCAAACTAAGATACTGTTGTCACACTGGGGAGTGCGGGAAGTTTGTTTATTTTTTAGAATGGTGTTCAGGCAGGTACCTCCCTATGAACATTATTTCTGAAAATACCACCACACCAGGCTTTTATAAAGACCCTTCTTTGGCCCAACTTTTCCCCTAGTTTTAACTTTCAAAGCCCATTCCTCTCTAAATTCCTGTCTTCCTAGCCAACAAGAAATGCAAAAAGCTGCTAGATTCTAGACAGAGGCTATGACACTCTTTCCATGTGGACTTTGTGGTCTGTTTATATGGCACTGACTTTACAAAATTATCTCTTTTCTTATTGGTTTATGCTGGAGGCTTGGTAACTGCCATTTTTAAGTGAGGTATTTTAGAAAATGGTTATTGGGTGAGTGATAAGATAAAAACAGACATCATGGTTCTGACTGTTCACCTTGAGAAAATCCTGCTACTAAAACAATTTAATTTTGCTTCTAGTTTACATTCATGAGGCATTAAGTGTTATAGGAATTACGTGAGATCCCTAACTCAGGTTTCACCAGGTCAGTGTCACACAGACAAAAACCAGAATTTGAGCTTTCTTTAAATGTAAGATAAGCAAAGAACAGTACAAAAGTTACAGGAGTAATAAAGCTATTTGAAAATAAAACACTAAAAATTTATTTTTTCTTGATTAATCTGCTACATTTTGGGATAAAATTCTTTTGCTGCCTCCTCTTTTATTGAACAGGAGGAGGCACTTCTGGGTTAGTTATTGGTTCTGGTTAGTTATCCTGCCTCTAAGCAGCATCTTTTACATGTCTGGTTTGTCTTTCCACATGTCACAGATTTCCTGTTTATGTTCTGCTATTGCACTGGGAGGGAAATCCACATTCTAAGTATTTTTTTCCTTCGGTATGAGCCATCAAAGTTAGGAATAGAAATCAAAACAATAAACTGTGTTTTATCTAGCATTACACTGATAAAGAGAAGAGGCCTGCAGCAAGGAGGCAGAATTTGCAAGAGGCAAAAAAGTATATGTTAGCAAAAACTAGAGAAGTTTGCAGTGCATTAGCAGGACCTCCCAGAGCTGCAAAGATCTGAAGTGTCACAGCAGACAAGATTAAATTCGAGCTGGTGCCAAATAGCAGATGTTGGAAGGAAGAATTCCGGCACGGATGAGGTTGACTTTATTGTGAGCCACCAGGAGGAAGAGCAAGGTTTTAGTCTTAACTATCCAAGAAAACAGATGCTTATTGCGTAGCAAGAGTCAGGGAATTGCACATTTATACAGTTAATGAGAAAATCCCTAGCTATAACACAGTAAGTACTATAGGAATATGTTTCTGGTAATAGAGAGATTGAGCCCGAGAAGGATCCAGTTGTTCTTTCTCAGTTTGGGCAGATGATTCCTCTGACACCCACGATTAGAGTACAGGGTCATCAGACTGGGAGCATCAGCAGTCTGACACGTGGTTGGTAAACCCTGTTTCTTCATCTGAAATAACATGATGTGCCACCTGCAGTGGTTGTGACAGTACCCTAAATTGCTGCAAGAAACAAGTGGGCGAAGATTTTAGTGTTAAAGTCTTCTTTGAAGATTAGAGCAGCAACATGCAAACAAGCTGAGGTCTGGACATGGCTGAGGTGAAGGGAAGAGAGGAAGAAATCCTAAACTTCACAATTTTCCATCCAGCCTGTTAATAAAGGGGAAAACTGACAGAGTTCTGAGATGTTGTTTGTGATAAAAGTTTATCAGACTGAAGCAGGGGAGAAAGTGGAGAGACAGGAAGAGAGGCAGCTGAATTACAACAGAAGCGGAAATGTACAGGAGCTGCACATAGGAACATGAATGTAAAATAATTTGGAATGTGGTAAGTGCTTGACACAAGTTTGAGTTCTTACCTAGACAGTATCACTATAATCCTCCTTATTGGGAGAGACAAAGGTGGATGCTTAATAGTCCATATCAAAGTCCTCATGAAAAACCAGTCTGTCTCCAGGACTTGCAGGAGCTGGTGACTGGTAAAATCCAAAACAAGGTTGCCATGCTTCCCCTCAGGATAACATTTAGGGGAGCAGCCCAGGGACCAGGTCCATTCATTTAACACAAGTGCAGTCTACTTTGACTTCAGCTGCTCTTTACCACATACCATAGTTTTATGCCTAAAGCTCTTTCTGTAATCGAGATTTCTCTCTGCTACATTCATTTCAGCTGATATATCAATTAATGCTAGGATTAATTTTCAGCTGTTAAGTCGGAAAGCAAAGTATTGAAGGTTTATGTTCAGATTTATACTGGCAGAGTACAGCGTTCTACTTTCACCCTTCACATTCTGAATAAAATTAGGACATTCCTCCTGACCTGTAGCTGCATCTGCAGGAATTGCAGGAGCTACAGTCTGACTGCTGCCTTAGATGTTATCTTTGTAGTTCGGGTGCCTGGGGAGAGGGAGTGAATAAAGATTAAACATTCAGCTCATAAACTTTTAAGGCAGTACTTAAGCTACGATTCTTATTTGTAACATCTGATTGATTTTATATATCTATGTCAAACACAGCTGATTTGTAAAGGAAGGTTTGAGTGTTGTTTTCCCGAATATTTTCAATGTCCTTCATGATTTCATGATTGGAATTTGCCTTCTCCATTTGGTCTGGCACCTCAAGCCCTTTTTTTTCCCTCTAGATGTTCTGAGTCTATATTATTTCACATAGACAGATTTTGGTGTGATCATACTAAATGTTGTATGAAATGTATCTGCTATTAAAGTTTAGGAAAACTATTTCCAAATTGTTTTTATGCTGATTCTATGGCAATGAGATCTGTTGATTTCTCCTTCTTGCTCTGTGTAGGCTGTGAAAAGAAATACAATCATTCCTTTCACCAGTAACTTTCCAAAAGGTTTTTGGTAGCAAAGCTGTTACACACCTACACACTTTCCATGTGAGAAAAATCACAGCTGTCCTGCTCATGGGACTGCTGCAGCCAGCCCTCCAGGGAATTCAAGAACCATGAAAATGGCCTTTCAGGATCACATCCCTCTGTGTTCTCAGGAACACCAGTGTAGTGGTTTGAAAGCAAAACGAGTGAGAGGCTTCAAGTCAGAAATACAATTTAATAGGAAGAAGGAAAAAAAATAAAATAAAATAAGATAGATGCAATAATACAAAAGACCACTGACAGAGTCAGAATACAACCCGAGTGGGATGATGGAAGCAGTGATCCCGTAGAAAGGTCTGGTAGCTCTGATCCTCTGGGAATCCAGTGGGTAAGGTCCCCTGTATTGTCCCAAATCACAGATTGTATCCAGGTGAGAATGCTTGGCTCCTCCCCCTGGGCAGAGCATCTCACAATGGGATGATGAGTCATGCAGGGGGTCCTTGATGGCCCATTAAAGAGAGATAACTCCCGGAGGGAGTTACCTATGAGTCATGCAGCAGGCCATTAACAGAAGACCCATTAGCAGGAGACCCATTAGCAGAAGACACCCTAACAGAAGAGGGAGGGGGAAATCTGGAAGAACACTGCTTCAGCAATTGGTTTCAACAGTTCATGAAGATGGTGATAGAATACTTTGTGCTTATCTTATACTTGCAACCCAGGACAACCAGGAAGATGTGCACTTTTGATTTATTATGTTTGTATAACCCATTACTTGGCAACAAACAGACGCAGCTTTCCTCTTACTTCAAGTCACACTTGTATGGTGATGTGGGAACCTTTGCCACAGTCCTTGTCTTCTGTGAGTAATTTGGGATGTTTGCATGTGTCCAAGCCACTTTTTTGTTTTACATGGATCTTCATTGATTTTAAGGAAGCATAGAAAAGAATTGCATGTGCAGACAAGAACAGCTGTGCTGAACAGACCACATTTTATGAGTACACAGTCTGGGTCAGTACAAAAAACACACCTGATCAAGATGGTCTTTATCCTTCCAGGGTCAGACCCAGATGTCTTTGAGTCTGCAACCTGTCCACTGCTGAGGAAAACATTTTGTGCAGGTGGCTCAGTGAGCAACTCCAGGTTGCTCCTGGGTGGGCAGAATGGCTGGAGCCCCAGGCTGTGACCTTCACCAACCCTTTGAACAACAAGTCACAGGGAAATGTGGCAGGAAAGTTTCCTTAACACCACTAACCAATTTATTGGACAACATATGAACCCATAGGGAGTATGGGTAAATGGTAAAATGAGGTATCCCTAGGTGTCACTTGTCCCAACTTTTTTCAGGCCTTTGATTTTTTGGTACGGGGCTTTTTCTCACCTAGAGATGGATTTTTCTTTCATGAGGTTTGTTGTTTTTCTTTTGAACTTAGGTCAGATTTTAGCACCTACTGTCATCTTCTGCAGTGAATTCCATGTGTCATGTTCTCATGTTGATATTTGACCTGGCTCTTGGTAGTCTGAATGACAGTTCAGTAGTTCTTGTTTGTGAGCTGTCACTCAAACTAGCTGTGATTTCAGAGACCTTCTGTCTCACATTGCAATAATTTCCCAGGTTCCTGCATAGGAAACCTGTATGGGCAGTCTCTTAAGACTGAGGATAAACACAGTGACTAAGAGGGAACATGCAGTATTGGAAAGGTCCAGTCAGGTGGGTGGATTTGTAGGACCAGCCTTTAAATACCACTTCTGGCTCTTGGACTCATTTCAAGCTTCTAGTTTTACTCTGTAATCAGCATTTCTCTTTGCTTGGGGTTTTTTTTCCTAAGAATCTGAACACATCTCTATTTCCTGCTCTCCAAATGTGGTAATAATATAAACTTTCAATGTAAATGTGACACTTTTATGAAAATATCTCTGTAAATTTGTAGCTTTTTAGGGTGATAATTTCATTGTAAATTCATCTGTCGTATTTCATGTTGGCTTGACAGAACTTGGAAAGCATGACCCAGCCTTTCTGCTTTCTGATGGCTGATAACATAAAGCCTGATTTAAACTCACTGAAATGTACGTTTCCTTTTGATCAAATCCATGTTTCCTGACTTCACACTTAACCTCTTTACCAAGAGACACTTCCCAGTCCCATGTATCAGAGAGTGACATTATTCACAGAATCTTCCCACTTACCAAAGCGAAGGGAGGAAAGAGCTGGGCCAGCAGTAAGTTTGTCTCAACTACTTAGAGAATTAACCTCTTGAAAGTTCTTGTAATGTCTCATTATGACCAACATCATGAAATACACGATTATTTGGTGAAAGCAGAAGTACCTCTGTTCTCAAATATGTCATCTGCTATTGCAATCTTGTGTCTCTTATTTTAGACTCAATAGTACTTGAAAAATCAATATGGGTTTTTCTTTCATGACCAATAGTCTTGCAATGTGAGGTTTTTTACTAAAAATCCTGATTTCTACTCAACTGTGGAACTCCCTTTTGGAACTGACAACTTTTAACCAAACAGGCCACTTGAGAAGATCAGCAGAGGTCAGAGCATCACAGTGAGCTGTTTTCAGAAGTGCAGTGATCTGACAAGGAACACTGACATCAAAGAAAGCTTCCTGCTGCTCTGATCTCTCTAATAGGCTGTGTAAATATCACCCCTCACAGCAGAGTAATTTCTTAATGCCGTTTCAAATGCCTGATATCTCTCAGTTCCCTGAGATAGTTGCAGCTGTCAGGAGGCTTTACTTGATTTCTTTATTTCTGTTCAATGATGTTGTGCTACTTTTTACCAAATGTGTATGACCTGGCTTTAATTTGAACATCTGTAAAATAAGATATTAATAAAGACAAAGAAAGACACTTTTCTATTTTTTCCAATGGACCACAGAGAGAAATTAAGCAAGGAAGTGTGCCTGATGGAAGGTTTGATAATTTTTCATTTTCCTCACTGAGTACTTGCCTTAATTTCCAATTCTAGCCCCATCTTCCTCTGGATCTGCACATGCTTGTATTTTTTGCCAAGGTTTTGGAACACCTTGTGTATGATCACTCCTTTTCACATTAGGCTTTAAATTCTGTGATTCCCCAGACTTTCAGCAATTGGATTCACTAACAGAAGTTTATAATCTAATTTTAGGTTTCTGTCTTCCAAACAGCAACAAAGGTTTTCTTTGGTTTTGTATGTTGAATGGCTATTCATCCATTTTGTTCAGTTTGATCTGAACAGATTTGTGCACTTTGAGCACTTCAAACTGTGGTGAGAGTCTGAAATATTCCAGGTCAGAGGGCCTTTGACAGAGCATTGTCTGTCAAGCATGTATTTCTGAGGAGTAACTCAAGCATTATTTTCAAGCCTGCAGCACTTGTAGCAGGTGGGAACCTGATGCTGATTTGTGATACTACTTTAAGACTTGGAAAAGAGATCTTTTCATGGGGGGATATTTGCAGGATTGAAGATCCAACCCAGCCCAAGTTCCCTGTGCAACTTTCCCTCTGTCTTTCCTGACTCTCTCAGCTTCACAGGTTGGACTGCTTCTTTGTGTTTAACAACCTTCTAACCCAACTGGGCAGTTAATTTATGCTGTAAATTGATGTGCTGCTGCTTAAATGAGGGTGAGTGGGAGGACTGGTTCATCCTGGAGAAAGCCAGGGTTTCTTCTGTCACAGTTGGCTGCTGCTCCTGGAGCTTTTTTTCCTTTTTCCCTGGGGTTCTTAAACAAACGAAACGATAGTTCCCAGATTTCTGGGCTTTGACATGAGTCACCGTGAGTTGTAGATTCAAGGCTGAGCAGTGAGTGTTTGTTAAACACTGTCAGTTTGTTAAAACCTCCTTTGTAGTAAGATAAAAGGCAAAGGTAGCCTTCTTTCCACAGAAGCCCTCAAGAGAGATCATTTCCTTTGTACACCTGCACTCAAAAAGAGGGATGACTCTGATTGAGATTTGCATAAGAACAGAATTGTTAAGGTTGGAAAAGACCTCTAAGCTCACAAAGTCCAACATCAACCTTCCACCACTGTTTACACCGCTAAACTGTGTCCTCAAGTGCCACATCTGAGGTTGTAAATGGGATGGAAAAACATCTGCAATTTAAGTGCTGAAAGGACAAAACACATAATTTGTCATGAGTAGGTGACATGTGGAATCTTAGCCAGACAGTGAAAAATTAGAGATTTTGTAAGAGGAGAAAAAAGTCTGCATTACTTGGTTTTAGGTACTTTCCACCATTTTCCAGATTCACATGGGTTCTCTTTCTCTGGTCATTCAAATCACACTGCATAGAATGGAAAGCCCCCTGTTG
Source organism: Trochalopteron elliotii (assembly GCA_024734555.1). Lineage (NCBI taxonomy): Eukaryota > Metazoa > Chordata > Aves > Passeriformes > Leiothrichidae > Trochalopteron > Trochalopteron elliotii. The sequence continues at coordinate 2,246,931 of JANPWX010000008.1, read as the reverse complement.
CATAGAGATCAGCAAGCTCAAGGTGAATTCTCACCTCGTTAGCTCAGGTCAAAGACAAAGCTTGTTTGGTAAAGTTTTAACATGCTGTTGAGCTACAGCATTCACAAGTGTTCGAAAGGATAGGGACAGGAGCCTGGCTATTGGTGAAAGTTGTTGCATAGAGCTATTTGTGTTATTTTTTCTCCATGGAATTGCTCTCACAGGGCAAAAATGCACAGAACCATGACATAAAGTGTTATTTTATATATATACTGCTTTTCAACCTATTAAAAACAGGAACTGCATAGAGCATATTAATTCTGTCCTGAATCTCACCCTGAAATCAAGTCATTGATTAGTAGAGTCAGTCTATCCTAGTGTAGTCTGCAGTGATTATCCATAGGAGTTCAGCTGAGGGACACAGTGATTTTACACACATTGCACCCAGGGAACAGGCCCTGCAAGAGATAACATGAGCTTAGCAGGGGCAAAACTGCAGTGCCTGACTCTGGTGCAAAGACCAAGGCTGATCTTTGCCAGCTGAAAAACTTGGTGGGTTTTCCAGATGATGAAATCCTCTTAATAGATCATTCCGTTTCCTAACAGGAGGAATGTTTTGATAGAAATTACAAGAAAGGATTTTTTTTTCTTTCTTCCTAAATCAGCCAGCATTAGTGTCTCTAGGCTTATCCTTATGAAAAGTATTGCTGGCATGAAAGATAGAAAGTTCCTGTGCTAATGAGGATACAAAAATAGAGTTTAGCTCGGGGCTGAATCCTGAAAGCTGGCAAGCATTTGAGTCTTGTGCTAAATTGAACAGAAGGTGCTCAGCAGGTCTTAGTATCTGGCCTTTACTGAACAGCGGGAGCCTGGCCTGACTGACATAAGGTGGGCTTAGTGTGCTCTAAAGGGTTTTGTTCTCCTCTTGCCGGGTTTGTAAAGCTTTGGCATTGGTCACTCACAGCACAGTTCAGAGATCACTCCTGCAAACAGCGCAGGGAACCTCTGTAGGTGTTGAAAGATAGTGATCGGGCGGTAGAGAAAGGGAACTTTTCTGCAGCCACTGCCCCAGGAAAGTATTGATTGATTGATGCTTTCTGCATAATTAAAGAGTGAGCTACTTTGGGTGGTACACATTCAGTCACTGCCTTTACCCAGCCCCCATCTACATGTCAGTTCTGATTCCGTACCGGGACTACAAAGCAGTATGTTCATGAATTCATGTATGCTCCCCTGCTCCAAAATAACAGAACACAGCCTCTTGGGACAGATGATGACAATTTGTCAGCTTCCTTTGAAGTCAATGTGGTAGTTGTGTATTGCCCTGTCTGAGCACCTGGCCTAACGAAACTGACTTTATAGTGGGATCTAACACCTTCTTGTACTGAGACTCTTCAAGAGTTTGCAGGCTGACCAGGCCAACAGCCTCGGGAGTTCTCCTTTTACTTGTTCTTTTTCATATACACTGCTCTGACACTAAGCCCAGCTCCTGGAACAGCACCACAGACTATGAATGTTAGTTACAACACTGAAGACGTGATTTTGCAGCAGAAAAATCTACACCGAGAGGGTATAGGTTTTCCCTATTCACACATCCACTTTTCTGATTTCTTGTTGTATTCCTTATATTAGTTAAAATTAGTGTCAAGTTATCTGCACTGGTAGTTGTAGCTCACTTTGAGGGAAAGAATATTGACTAAATGCAGATGGAATTACCTTTTTCTATTAGCTCTTATATCTAGGCATAAAATGTATATGCAATATTATTACTTCCTCTGCCTGTTCTTCAATATTTCTGAAAGACTTTGCCCTGATCACTCAATTAAATAAGTTTCCCTAATATTTTCTGGGTGGTCCAGTTGTTTAGGTTACTTTCAGGATTTCAGGCTGGTATTTATAGAAAGGGAAAAGTTTTCAAAAACTTGCTGTTCTTGGGCTGGAACTATCATGGCAACTTGAACATGTATTATGTATCAGCAGTATTGATTTCCTTTCAGTCTGTTTTTCTAGGGAAATGAGACTTCTTTCTTTTTTCATGTTTATTTTATGCTTGTGATTCTTCTCCCCACCCTCCTGTCACTGTTGACTTACAAATTTGTACAACAGAAGGCTGAAGGAAATTCCGCTTCTGCCTGAGTAAGGCAGCTGAAGAGACAAGAATCAATCCACAAGGAGAGGTTGTAGTATGAGATCTCCTCTTATTAGGCATCAGAGTTTCCCCATGGGAACACAGCCTTTCAGAATGAATTCACAGAAGATTACTTGTTCTTTGCTTAGGGAGTTATTTAACATTCTTACACATGTGGCAAATTCTCTCAAGGGATGGTTTGTTCCTGCAAAGCCGTAGCTGAGAAAACCATTCAGTTCCGAGTTCCTATTTTGATTTTGTGTTTTCTACACCAGTAGAAATGACACGTAAGACATGTGGGTTTAGCTCCTGATTATGCCATAAGTTGGTTCTAGACCTTAAGCCAGTCCCAATGCCTCTGGGACTATCTCATCAAAACTAGGGATAAAGTTGTGCTCATATATCTCTTCCTTCCTTAGAACTTAGTTTTCTCTTAAATTTTGTAGCAGGCCTTGCCCTGTGGCAGTGAAGTGTCTGTGTTTTAATGTTCCAGCCCAAGTTTGAAAATCACCACATCATAACTACAGAAGTGTCAGATTAATTGAAATGCTTGTCTTTCAGCACATGCAGGCTATTAGCCAGCTCTGGGATTCAAGGTGGCCTTCGGGTCACTCTGGGCTGTCATTTGCATGTTGGGATAATTTGTTCAATGCTGTGACACAGAACTGAGTAAGCAGTGAGACACAGTGAAGATACACGGGTGGTGAAGGGCAGTGCAAGAAAAAAAAATGGTAGTGCTCAGCCAGTGTGTTGTGAGGATGGAGAGAGGACCCACAGAAAGCTCCCATGACCCTGTTATGGCCATTTACCACACTGCTTTCTGATAGGAGTTATGCTAATAAATGCATATGACTGGCAGCCCTGTTTGCACTAAATAGAGAGACACAATAGGGGAGCGTCAGGAGGGATTTTTGAAGATCAGCTTGATTGTCTTCAGTCTTCCCTTATAAACAGAAATCCTGTTTTCTTAGGGAAACCAGGGGAAGACGGTTGGTAGGAAAATGCAGCTCTACAATTTCTGCACAGCTGCAGTTGCTTGCCATGCTAGGCAGAGTTATTAAAGTGATTGAAACTCTTCAACCTTCCTCTTATAGTATCAAGCCCATAAGTGATAGTACAGTAGAAACCCTGGGTAGAATCTGTTGCCTTATCCTGTTCCAAGAGAAATATCGAGGGATCCAAAATGGTGACAGTGCAAATCAAGACCTCCTCTTCAAATTTAATTTGAAGAAATAGCTAATTTTTGCTCATTTGTTTGAATTACATGTAGTATCTAGAAGGACAGGCTCAAGAACGAAGTCAGGTGACAGTTCTGCCCCAGAAACAGGAAAGAGGAGCCCCAGCTGCAATGCAACGTCAGCTCACTGCCTGCCCAAACAGAATAACACCTGCACCACAAAACAAGCTGAAAATAAAATCAGTCCTTTACAGTGATTAAAAAGCTCAGTCTTGTTTAAAAGGATCAGGGGGAAAAAAAAAGGAAAGAGGAAGTTGCAGCAATGACAGCAAGAGAAGGAAGTAAAGAGACCAAAGGGGTTTTTTTTGTGCTAAACATGTATTTAACAGCTGTGGAAACCTCAGTAGATTTCCATAAGAAGGTGTGGGGGTGGACTAAATGGAATTTACTTCTGACAGTCCCAAACACTACTGTCATCACAGGGACATTATTAATGTCTTTTGAACTCTGTTGTTGTAAGGGAGTAGAGTTGTCCGGGGTTTTTTCTGCAAGGGCTATGAAAAACCAGAGGAATTGCTAAATACAGCACAAGAAACAAACATTCAAGCAGCTAAAAAACAACAGAGAAACCTATACAGGAAGTTTGAGCAGCGTATTTATAGGGGACTACTGTGCTAGTTTGAGAGTTTTGATGAAAACCCTTAAAAATGAAAATAGTCTTTTGTTAAAGAAGATGGTTTTAAACAAGGAGATAGCACATCCTGCAGAGAAATAGAGTGGAATCATCACATGAACAAGTTCTTGGAGTGTGCACAGGTGGGAGAGGTCATATGAACAGCCACATAGCGCAAGTGTTCCACTCCAAAAATCCTGATGGTGACAGTGGAAAGAATAGCATGTCTGCTGACAGCTGAGTCAGAGCTGTGCTACCCTCTGACTTTCCTTGCCTATGGATTCCCTCTTTTCCTCACCCTTCCATCTATCTTGTAGAGTTGCTAGCTCTGTCAGAGGAAAAAATGGGGGCATTGCTTCATGGCCCATCAGCCTAAACATTGGCACATGCAGTAATTGACTGCCCCTTTTGTCATTCTTTTTATAATTTCTTGTCCTGATAGGCATAAGGAGGTCTCATCACGCTAGGTCCATTTCTTTGTGAGAAAATTTCCCTCATAGAAGATTGTATAGCAGCTTGCTAGTCACCTTGCCAACCTTACCTTTCTGTTCCAGCCCTCTGGCAAGGTTGCTTTGTGGCAGCAAGGAGAACCTGCCTGGATTCCCTACCCTCTGTGACTGACTTGGAGTGTTTTTTCAGCAACTCCCTGACACAGAAAAAAATCTGTTTGGGTATCTTAGATGGCTTCTCCCTGTGAAACAACAGAAGATGATGCTAAGAAAAGAACTAAGCTATCGGCGTGAGAGGCATCAGGCTCACACAAAAATGTTTTTCACCAAGTATTTTAGGCCACGTAGTTATTTAAAAAAAAAACAAATAAAGTCATAGATTTAGACCCAGACTCAAGCCAGTGTTGGTTGCACTTGATCTTCTGTTTTTTTAAATATGTGAACAGACTGAGATTAGACTGAGTGTCTCAGTCTTTGCAAATGTTACAATAATGCAGAGAAGTTATGTGTGGGTTGCCTCAAGAGGCTTTTGAAATGAGTATAAGACCCAAACCTCCAGAATATTCAGTTAAAGCTTTGAGGCCCTGCTTGGTTGGAGAGTTGTTTTATGCTTGATTCTGGTACAAGTTGTTATCTATGTGACAGTAGAATCATTCTAAGGGAAAGCAACATCCCTGACCACTGGACTTTACTGTTCCAGTGTCTAAGTAGAAAGTTTAAGGAAATCTTATGGTCTTCACTGTGGTTCAGGGGTAGCAGTTTAAACTCAGCTGAGTTTTGTTTAGTCATTGATTTTTTTTTGCACTTGCTTTGCTTGGCTTGGATGTCAGCAAAAAAGCTTTGCTCTGAAGTAAAGAGCCCTTTTGACTCATGAATATTTTACCTGTCGGACTTGAAAGCCCGACACAAATTTCCACTCAGTCTTGCCAAGTTATAACCTTAACCATATAAATGTGTATTGTGCTTTGTGACCAGCTTCTGGCAAGTCTCTTCTCTCAGGAGAACTTGTCATATTCCTTAAAACATCCGGCACATGGCTTTTCATTAGCCCCCATAGCCCATAGACTTCACTTTGTTTCTTCACAAACATAATTATTTCAAAATAACAAGTGCAGGTGGATGTTCCTGCAGTGTGAGTCCAGAGTAGCCCTTCTGTGCTTTCTGGCAGTGGCTGTGGTGATGCTTACAGGAGGCTGCAAGAAACAGGGCAATGACACCGTGATGCATCTGGCCCAGGGCAACCTCCTGGCACTCTGAGGCTGCATGAAACTGTGGGTTGAAGGCAGTGATGGACTGGTGTGTTTTCAAGGAATGTCTGCTGTGAGATAAGCAGGCTGAGGCTTGGGATGCGGGAAATCAGCCTGAGCAGATCACACTCACTTAGAATGTCTCAAATTCCTTTACCTCAAAATCGGTCATACTTTGCACTGAGGGGGAAGAGTGTTAAGTCTGAGGCTCCCGTACATTCAGCTGCCTTCAGATGCCCTTTGTTTTAGGTATTTCGCCTTTGTTTTAGGTGTTACATTCTTTCTGCAAGATAATCACCCCATTTTCACATGTACCTTCGGCAGTGCTTTTAGCTTCTGCAGACAATGCTCTCTGTAGGTGTCATCTTCTACCCTCCAATTTGAAGGGACCATTATTTCATTCAGTGGGAGCCTTGCTATGGATTTAAAATTATATTGCCCCCCTCCCCCCACAAAAATGCAATTGGGAATGTAGTCTGGTCTCAAGCAGTGATGTGGGTCCAAAGTTACTGTCTTGTTGTCTACTTCATATTCACTTCATGGAGAGTATTTCAAAGCATGTGTTGCTTATAGATGTTGCTTCATCAAGTTGCTTATAGAATGGAAGTATTACAATCCTCTGCAGGTAAAAGTATGAATTCCAACCAGACATGTGGTTACAGTAATGACACATGGATGATAAAAGCTGGAGTAAAGTGACACAAAAAAAAAAAAACCAAAAAAACCCTGACTTCACAGTGGTCCTAAGCTTTTATGGTTTTCCAGATTGTCTACTGAGAGCTAGCTGTGCTCAACATATTGAGGGGAAATAAAGCAGAACATTTTTAATTACATTCTTACTTAACATATTCATATCAGAAACAATTAGTTTCATTACAATGGTTCATGATTTTTAATCCAGGCCACAGTGACTTTGTGGCATATTTCCAGAAACGGCTCAAGACGTGAATTTTCTTTAGATTTCTTAAGATGGTACCATTGCTGTTGTGCTGTAAACACCTTTAGTCTCTTGTCTTTCAAGATTTTTTGCACGCTTATGTCTGTTATAGTAATTTTTTTTTTTGCTGCTCGCTAAAATGCCCAGAAAGCCTTCAGGAAGGCTGAGTTTTTTCTATTTTAAGGAGTAGCTTTGAAATTTTTTTTATGTGCCCAATTTCACCCTCTCAGAATCTGTTTAATCAACAGATAGAGGATTTTTTTTTTCCTGAATGTAAATAGTTTGAACCAAATAAATAAACATTTTTAAATGGGTACTTTACTTGGTTTTAATATACCCAAGAAGTCTATTGAGTGTATTTCAAGTGTATTTAGTTTAAAACAAACATGCTGCAATGCATCATCCTATAAAAAGATGTCGTTCAATGAAAGTCACAGGAGGAGTTTGTTTATCCTTCTCCTCCTCCCAGAGCCATCCCCAAAGTTCTGCTTTTCCAGTATTCACCCTGGTCACAAGAAACAGGGCTCGGGAAAATACACACAAGAAATAGAGTACCCAGTACAGCTGCCTTTCTTCTTCTTCTGTGATGGGATGGACACAGCAAGAGAGACCTTTTCTCTTTCAAAAGTGAATTAAACACTTCCTTCACGTGTTTGTTTTAAGCCCTCATTCAAGGAAAGTTTAGCTGCTTTGGGGAGACAAATAAGAGAGAAATAAGCTAGCACAAACCAAAGTGTGATCTTTCAGGGTGTCATTGTCATTTAGGGATGGGCGTAGGCAGTTTGTGACAAAGATGGAGCTTTCCAGCATTAGGTCAGTGCTGTGGGGTCCAAAGGTCCTGGAGGGTCTGAAGCTGTAAACTCATTTTAGTCTCACTGATAACTGTCTAACTAGGTTTTTATCACCTATTTAGACCCAAAGAAGGATGCTTTGCTGGGGCTATTTGTAGATTAATTAATTAATTGTTGACTAATTGATTTGTTTTATTTTAAACTGTCTCTTGGAGCAAGTATCTGACTAAGGAATTCCATATTAATTCTGAGAATCCTGAAATCCCAGGAAAGGCTCAAAATCAGAGCAGCTTCTACTTTTTCTGCAAGCCTGTCAAGATTTGTGTTTTTCTCCCGACCTGTGTGATTAATGCTTGAAGAGCTACTTTTTAATGTGTAATGGCAAAGCTGCCTTTGCCTTGTTTTTGGCACTCTCTGCAGTGAGTGCCTCCACTTTGCACTATTTACTTAGAGCGGTGCTGAAAAGCAGATCATCTGGAGCTGATATAAACTGAACCACTCTGAGGGCACAAAATGTGTGGGCAGCCTCTTCTGCAAGGAGATAATTCTCCCCATCTGTGGTTTTGTTTACAAGAGGATTCTAAATATACTCTCATCTCCTGTTGATGATAGGAATAAGCCTTTTCCTGCATTATGGAGTTAGAAGTCTGTTTTTGCAGAGCACACTGGGAGCAGTGTCACTGTCAGATTAGGTTACCCATCTAATAATGATCTGATGCTAGCACTGAAATGCTAAGAAGAAGAGTTGCTGTAAATGAAGTTGCTTCCTTCTGTGGTAGGATATAATGTGGTTGCCACAAGGGAACAGGAGACACAATTGCTAGGGATCGGAGTTATCCCAAAACCCCTGTGTTCACTCTGCCATAGGTTCAGCTGCATTACCTGGAGAGAAATTATTTAATCTTTTTCATGTCTTTCTGTTAGATTTCATTCAAGTTGATTTCTGGAGATTTGGAGGAAGGGTCAGCAAACCCCATATTTCTCCAGTGCCAAGATCTTTGTCAGCATATAAAATATGCAGATCTTATTCTATTGCTTATTGAAATCTCTTTTAGGATGCAGTGATCAGAGGGTTCTGTGTCAGCTCAATGCATTTGAAATGTATATTCTGCATTTCCTTAGTGGGTTATGTCCAACCATAGGAAATCCACAGAAGATGAGATTTAGGTCACAGAATCACAGATGGGTAAAATTGCAAAGGAACACTGGTGGACATCTAGTCCAATGTCCCTGCTCAAGCAGGTCCCCTAGAGTGTGTGACTTGAGACTGTGTCCAGAAGGGTTTTGAATATTTTCAGGGAAGGAGACTCCACAACCTCTCTGGGCAGCCTGTTCCAGTGTTCAGTCACCCTGACAGTTAAGAAGTTCTTCCTCATAGTCAGGTCTACTTTCTGAAGTACAAGATGGAGAAAAGGAATGTGATAGAGACTAGGAATAGATTTTTAGGAACTCCATTCCAGTGCTGCAATGCAGGCTGGGCAAGGCACAAGTATTTGAGGAGAAACTGCCAAACAAGCAAGGAAGAAGGAGGGTTTCCTCTCTGCAAAGTATTTCAAAGTACATTTCACACTCTCCTTGTCCAGGTATCAACAGTTATACCAGAAGATTCTGAGTAGAAAAGAGGATAGGAGGAATATTGCATGTGATAGTAGAATTTGAGAAGCTGTTTTGTACTACTTTCATGTGGTTTTAATCATCAAGTTTTGTCACCACTTTTCTGTTCTACCATTTGGAAAGGAAGAAAAGAGGTTTATGTTATCTTGGTGCAAGACAACTCAGTGCCAAACCCTATTAAAAACAGCATGTTGGGTTAGAGTACTGAAAGAGAAAAGGCTTTCCAAATATCAGATGAAAAGGAGTAGGCTGGATCTGGAGATGCTTTAGTGATGGAAAGAGGAACAAAATAGTGGCATCAAAACAGAGAATTTTGGCTTACATAAGTTCATTTTGGTATGATGGACCAAGTAAAAGGAGAACCAGATGATAAAGAAGCAGCAACTAGAATGGCATTGAAAAAAATTCAACGGAGAGGTTTCCAAATTGCAGAACAAATTTTTTACGCACAGGAAAAGAAAGAGAAATTATTTTGGCCAAACAGAATTGAGTTCAGTTTCCAAATGCCATGGTTTGACTTTGTTTCTTATATAACATTTCTTCACATATTGTGTTTCAAAAGAGTTTATTAAAGTGATAGCTGAAGTGTTGTAGATGATTTTCTCCTGTGTTTACAAAGGGACAGATATGTTCATCTGCTATTATTTATTTATATTTACTAAATTATACCGAAGGTTTTGAACCAAAATGCAATTAGAGCTGCAGAAGAAGCTGAGGTGGCTCTTTGTGTGGTAGCCAGAAGACATTTATGTCCTGATTGATTTTTTTTATTCTTCTAGTTTTGAATTGTAGCAAGTTTTCTGTTTTTATGGTATTATGTAAGCTGAACGTGTCATTTTGTCTGTTTTCCCATCTGCATGCAGTGCAACTCATTTTTAGGACTGTTTTCAGACATAAATATCCAAGTGCTGGTCAATCCTTTTTTATAGAGTGGGAAGGAGGTTGCTTGTCCAAATCACAGTGTCTTCAATAAGGTGGAGATATTCTTCCTTTGCCTGTTTCAGTTCTGGATTTTAACACACGTCTGTTTTCAGGATGCTTTCCCAGATCCCCCATGTAGCAAAAGTAAACAGAGGTTCTCCACCATGTGTGTAGTGCTGGGGAAGTGCACAGCTGCCTCACAGACCTGCCTGTCTGACACTGCCCATTTAAGAATCTGCTAGATTGTCAGGGGCTGTAAAGGCAGTTTGTTTCTTATTATTAAGCAATTAAAACTCAGCTTTTATGTTAGAGGGTTAATGTTTTTGATTTCTCAGAACTGATGTGGGACACAAATTGATCAGGTGAACGAGTGAAGTGAATGTAACTCACTAGTTTGCATGTGACCATTAGAGAAAATAACACAGCTTTTGATTCTAAGGGTATGAGGGAACTCTCCCTCTGTCCTGAGAATTTAATGGCATAAATCCTAAAAGGAGGTAATAGTCTGTAATTCAGGAGGGTACTAGCATAGCCTAATGATTAATTGGACAGACTGGTGGGCATTCAGTATTTCTACCTTAGCAAGAAAGGTGTGAATTATTTTGTTGTTCTACTACAGCAATAGTGAGGCAAATGTGAACTTGAGTCTCAGCCAGCATTTCTCTTCTGCCTGCCATTTATCCTCCTGTAGAAGTAACTGCTCCATCATTTCACCACCCAAGCAGAGGGAGGCAAGCAGGCTCCTCTGTGCTACTCAGCCAAGAACAGGCTGACCTTGAGAGGCTGATGAAGTCAAATATCACTGCAGTGTCAAAGCTAACATGTCATTTGACCTTGAGTGTCAACTTGATGCAAAAGAAATGTGACTGGAGTGACCCTGGAGCAGTAGCTGGCTGTCACTGATGCAAATGTGCTGGTCCCCTTGAGAGCTGCAGCCTGAAAGAACTGCTAATTTAGAGAGTATTATGGGAAGTTCTCTGGCTAGAACTGAAGCCTTGCCCAACTGTGGTTAAAAAAAAGCAAATGGTCAGAAAAACTCCCATGTTCCTCATATGATTGCTGAGATGAACTGGTGAATAGAAACACCATTCAGCAGTGAAAAAAAAAAATAAGCACATGGAGAGTTATCCTTTGTTTTTCCATAAAAAGGGCATCTGAATGCAGCAGAAAGTCAGTTACACAACAAAAAAGAGTGAGAATAAATTTGTTTCCATCCACTGGAAAAGGAAGAGATAATGGGGGAAAATTGTGGAGAAAACTACGTCATACTAGAGACTGAGATAGAAAAATGCCCATTTACAAAAACAGGGTGGCTTTCTTCTTACTAGGGGACTGTCCAGCCCCACTGTCCTGTAAGATCCATTGCTTCCCATGGCTCATTAATCTCAAAAGGAAACTGTTAGTTATTAGTAATTTTCAGAGATCCCATTTCCTTTTCTCAGTTTTGTGTGGCTCTTGTCTATCATTATCCTCAATAGTATCAGCCTTAGATCTTTCTAGTGGTGCTTTTTCTCTCTCTTCACTTCTGTGTCCCTCAGCCTTGGCGGGGGAGGTGGCATTGCTCAGAATTTGTGTTGTGAAACATCTGGTACCAGGCACCCACACCATGCTCTTTAAAGACTGAGAATATGGAGTGCTTCAACAAAATAGCATTTTTGGTACATGAGGCAAAGGATGACAAATCTTTGCATTATTCTTCCTGTTTGTTGGTCAGGAGTTGTGTTAGTGGGGTTAAAATTGCTGAGAATTCACTGCAGGTGCTCTCATTTCCCAAGCAGATTGGTGACTGCAGGGCCATCCTTCCTAATATCCCCTCAGATCCACCTTAGGAAAAAAAAAAGCCCCCCCAAATTATTAGACCTTTTCAAGAAATCTCTTCATTTCAACTCGCAGGAAGCTCTGTCACTGTAGGAGGGGGGACTAAAGTGGCAGAATATCACAAGATTAGCAGCCTCAGAAAAAAATTAACCTGAAAAACAAAATGTGAAAAATGCCATGCAAAGTTCTCAGAATGCAGCCCAAATGGGACTGTTAACACTAATTTAATTTTGACCTCCAATTTCTTTATTTTGAATTTGCTTCAAGTGAGCAGCTTCAGTGAAGTTACTGCACCCATTTGACTCCACTTAGACTGAATTTTTTTTAAATTCTCAGTAGAAAAACTTCAGGTTTCCTGAGAGCAAAAGTATCTGTTGCTGGTGTTGTCTCTGAGTATTAACTCCTCTGTCCTCTTTATCATCTTGTTGTTCTATGCTACGTATAAAGTCAAATCAAAGCATCTCTCCGATGCCTTGATGGTATTGCACATTTCATGAACGAGGCGGTACCCAGCAGAAACTGCGCTGCTTCTGAAATAGGCACAAGAGCTCCTGAGCAGCCACCTGGAAAAAGCCACATCAGGCCCACAGGCCTAAAGGGCTGCTCTTTCTTGTCCCAGGATTGTCCAAAGACTGGATTTGGCAGTTAGATGAGGAACTGGCACAGCTGGCAAACCTTGCACTCTGATGGTGCTACAGGAAAAATGTCTTTAGCATTACTGATTATTGATAATGGGCAACTCTTGTCCTTTTGAGGACTGGCAAAGATGAAAACACAGCCACAGTATAGGAATAAAATAAGAAAAAAACCTATTCTTACCTGATTAGGTAAGCTTTCAGATTGATTACACAGGTTCTTAATGTCTCTCTGTGTGCCTTGAGGTAAAGATAGGACCATGTCAAAATTCTTCTGACACCAGAAATGTCAATCCCCCCCAGCCCAGAAGGATTAATTTTGGTTGGGTGGTTTTGTTTTCTGAATTAAGGGTGGCACATTCAGCTGATTGAGCTGGTGAGGTACAGTGTATTTACAGTATGTCTACTAGAGAAGAATGACATTTCTGGATTTGGATTTTCTTCTTTTTTTTTCTTTTCTCTGTTTGTAGGTCTTTCTGCAGATAGGATAATACTCTCATTTATTCTGAGAAAATCCCCCTCCCATAATTTTTACAAGCTTATTACTCTGGTGTTCAGGGAATTTCCAAACAACCTGGTTTGGCTTATTGAAGTGAGTGCAAAGCTCCAGCCTGCTCTGGAGGAAATGTTCCCTTCTGAGCCACCCTGGGGATGTGCCTGACTGGTCTGGCAGGGTCCTTCCAGCCCTGGAAGTGCCCTAGGCAACCCAGCTTGTGTTCAGCCTTCCCATGGCACAGTGCAGTCTTTTATCACAATAATTTGAGGCTAGATCCTACAGGGGGATGATTTAGCCCTCTATAACCTTGCAGTTGTTACTGTGAGTTTATTAACCTGGCATGAAACTTCCTCATAAGAGCTGCCTTACAGTAAATAAACAGCAAATTGACCAAGACCCTGAAGGAATTTCCTGAATCCTTTGCTTGTCCAGAAATGATGGTATTTAGAAGAAGCTGCAAAGTCTTCTGAGTGCTCAATGTCAGGCTGTGCTTTTAACTCCTCAGATTTTGGCAATACCATTTAAATTGACTTCTAGCATATGTCATTGTCTCTGAAAGGTCTCTGCAAATTTTGACTTGAAGAGCTGAAATTTAATGTGTTTCTAAATAATTCCTCCAGGGGATAAAGGAGCATGGGGTCTTCCTGATAATTTTGTTTAAAATAAGAGTTCCTGGTGCCTGCTCAGTGAAAAATACTATATGCAGCAAGCAGCTCTGAATACTGGCATAGCTGGTGCCTGGTTTCTGTTTTTCCACAGCATCAGACTGTTCCAGCCTCTTGTCAGTAAACTTAAGTGTATTGACTGTATCAGTGGGTTGTATTATTAGCCAAGGGTTACTCTTTGCCCTGGATATTTACAGAGCCAAGTAAATACATTGCAAAAGGAGGAATTGCCCAGAACTCCTAATGGAAGTGCATTTGCAATGTGCTTTTTCACTGAGCAAATCCTGTTGTAATAGGATTTTAGAGCACCTTCACTCAGCACACTGAAATGACATAAAGTGCAGTGGTGGTGTTTGAGGAGGAGGAGATGAGTATTTGAGTATTTGCCAGTTTGTTCTGCTACAGAAACAGGTCCCAGGGGACCTCTGGGTCTCAACATGGATCTCCGTAAGAACTTGTCAAGGAGTGCATGGCACCTAAATTTTAAGGTGATCCCTGCTATGGATAGGGACATCACATGATGTTGAGGAAATAAGTGAAATGCTGCAAACAAGCAGGGGCAGCTCAACTTGTGCTGGAATAGCATCCAGGGGGATGCTTAGCTCCTAAGGCAAACTCCATACAGCAGATTGTATATTGTCAAAAAATTCCTTTGGGCCTCAGGATTTCAGCATATCTCTGAAGGCTTGGTTGCCTGGCCTCTGTGGAAGCATTTTTCTTAGTTTGTCTCCAGCAATACTAGCTACCCACCAGGGCTGTGCTGTTGCCTCAATGCCATGTCCAGCTATTCCTTAACTGTTCTGAAATGTAGAATTTCAGGAGCTTTCAGACAACCTAACCCATAGATTTCATTCAGAGCCTTACCCTCGAGTGCTGTTTTGATGTCAGAAGTAACCTTGCAATGATCTCAATCCAGATGGGCACAAATAAAACTCAGAAATGTTTTCTGCCTTTACATAGGATCAGGAATATTGATTATGATAGCATTGGTTTGTTGAGTCACTGTTTTCAATTTTAAACTTAAAAGAACCCGACTCAGTTGCAAAACAGACATCTGTGGGGGTTTCTTTTTCACATTAAAACAAGACATACAAGCTAAAATATACAAACTCAGAGCTGTGTTCCTTCAACATAATCTCTCAGTGGAAAAGTTGATGTCTGAGGTATATGTGAGTTTTCATGTACAATCTTGGGAAAAGAAGCATAGGAAACAGAGTAGCAATAATTGCCACTTAGGAACACTTAAAGGGAAGTAGGAGCACAGTGGCAAATGCTTCTGCTTCATTTCTCAGGGACTTCGTGGAGATTTTATTTCTGAGTTCACATCACATGAATTCCCAGTAACTGGGCTTCATTTTGCAAAACTTTTCAAAACAAAGCTCAGCTTAAACTGCTTATTTTCATCCTTTTTGTGGTTTGATTATATGAAGTTAACATATTTCCCACGGTTTCTGGCCAAAAACATTAATCTAAGGTTCATCTGAAACTCAGTAAAAGTTCACATGTAATTGGGGTTGGATTTTGAGGTGATTTCATTGAATCTGTACTGAATTTTGAGGTTACAACAGAACTAGTGTGTAGTGGAAAACACCTGGGTTTTTATTAAGTTCCCTGTCTACTTCCTAGGCATTTAATTTGACCATTTAACCAGAATTTTCTGCTTGGAAATAAAAATGAAATACTATTGTGTTACCATCTCCTATCATCCCTTGAGTAAAAGGAAGGAAAGGGGAAACCAAAATCCTGTTCCACAAGTATTCCTTCTCTCTGAGCAGTGACAAAGGGCATCTCACTTTAACCATTCAGCTTCTCCTCCTGATTCCATGGCTTTGGCACTGGTGCTCATCTAATCCTCTAAAGAGCTGATTCACCCTGCTTGGGCTCTTTGCTTTCCCTTAAAAAAAAAAAAAAATGGACAGAGAGGTGCCAGAGAGTGAAAACATGGGGTAGAAATTTCTGGGTAAGTAAACAATGTCAGCCTGCACTTTAACAGACTCAGTGTAAATGTCCTAATTGAATAAATGCTTTTAGCTGCAGGCTGTGTTTCGACTGAAACCAAATGAAACTGGAACTGATTGCTTTAAGATGATGACAAAGGGTTTAAGAAGACTGACCCGCTTCTAGTGATCATCTCAGGATCTTGATTACCTCTAATTCAGGAATGCTTGCAATAGTCATGTTACTTTTCACTTCTAATCAGACCCCGATGACCAAAATGTGTCTTTAGTTTATTGTCAGTTGCATGCTTCTGGTAAGGAACTACTACTGAAAAAAAAAAAAAAACCACAAAGGAAAAAGGAAAAGTTTCTGGGATGATACATACTGCTGAAAGTTTCCTCTATGTGCAAACAAGCAGAAAATAAGTGTGATCTACCTCTTCATAGGCAGCTTTGCATCCCCCAAAATTACAACTCTTCAATTTTCGGCCAGCACATGCAGCAGAGTTGCCTGTAGAGACTTTTTGTCTGTATTGTGTTCTCAAAATAAATTGATGATATGAAAGGCTTCTCAAATCACAGTTGTCTCCCAGTGGGAATGAATTTAGCAGTTCCTCATGAGACAGCTTATGGTTTTGAGAGGAGAATCTTGGTCCTGTTGGAATTGTGAGCTATGCATGATTTGGGAATTTCACAAAAGGGCTTTGATAAGACTGATACGTTCACAGCAAGCAAATCTTGTGTTTTGAACAAATTCTGTCCACTTCATCCTGTGCCAGTGCAGTCTGTGCTGCCAAAACTCATCTTCTGCCAGTGAACTGTGCCTAAATAAAGCTTCTCCCTGGCTGAGTGAGGATGTCAGCACCACACAACCTTGGCAGTTTGGCTGTCCTGGCAGAGACATGTACAGCAGCCATCTGTACCAGGATGCTGGCCAGACATTAGGGACATGGAAACAGCCTTTTGCAGCTTATGGCGTATCAAAGAGAACATGCTCAGAACAGTTTGTCCCCACATCCATGGCATTATTTGAAGTAGAACCCAATGCTTTAATTTTAAACCCACACTTAGGCAGCTAACTTAAATTAGCGTGGCTGTACGTGCTGCTGCCAAAAGGAATGTAGCTCTAGAGCTCCCAGGGGCTAGCTGAAGTGGCTTCAGGGTTGAGGGATACGTATAATGCCAGTGGCCCAGAGAGGAGCTGCAGGTTGATCCTGGGTAGAGGAAAGGCTGGAGCCCCAGGTGAGGGGCCATGAGGTGCCACCAGCTCTTTCCACGACAACGGGCACAGGGACCTGCAGCTCCAGCCAGGTGATCAGACACTCAGTCCAAAAGGAGCCAAGGGCAGGAATATCCCAGACTATGGCACACTTAAACTGTGAGGAGACAAAAGCCCAGGAATTCCTTTCTTTCTGTGTCCCTCCTCAGAGGTGCCAGGGAGCTCTTTCTGTCCAGCTATTACTGCAGCATGATTAAATAGTGTGAAGGATGCTGACATCTGGAGCTCTGCTGTGGGAAATCTGGGCTCCAGCCAGTGTGGGAAACCTGTCTGACTGTGCAAGGTGTGTGGGGAGTCAAGTGGGCACCCATTGGGTCACTGGAACCCCCCTGCTGCCAAGGGGCTTCAGTCCCAACAGCGAGTGTCTGGGTGGTGGGAGTGTGACTGCCAGAGTGGAGTGATCAGGCAGGAAACTTTCTTTAACATCAGGCTAGATTTTCATCTTCAGTTGTTACAGTAGTTAGTGAGATAAAAGGGTAAAATGGATTGGGAGACTGACACAGAAGTTTTCCTGTCCTTTTTTTTCCATGTCCAAGCTGTACTGGTACAACTGCAGGCCAAAGGTGAGCTGGGAATGAGCTGTTCAGTGAAAAATTCCTTTAAGCCAGTGCTTGCACTGAGAAAACTGACCACAGCAGCACAGCAGGGTTTGGCTATTTCAAGAATTTCAAGACAGGTTCTTTCTTTCTGTTCCATGTGCAAAGCTACTTGTTATACTGTTTACAGCATTTCTGTGCTGACCTTGTCTGAATGAGTGTAGATTTGTTGTCATGTGTGCAAGTGCATGATCAAACAGCCGTCACAAATGTAATACCAAATGTCAAGAAAATTTAATCATATGAGCTGAAACATCTCCCACTAATGATACAACCTAATCACAGGATGCTGTTTTGCATGCATCACTGTCAAATGCTTTAATAGTTTTAGTCAGAAGGTATTTCAGTGATTACAAGCTGCTTGTGATTAAAATTAGTACAATTACACTAATGGAATAGGATTTGTGTAGTTGCCCAAAGGCATGTTTTGAAAAATAGAACTAAATTTCTTGTATAAACAATAAAACAAACCTAAGACAAAATTATTTGAAGGCTTATGTCAGCACTGGTCCTAGTGATCCATGTGTTTTCTGTGCCAGTTTGTTTGCTTCCCTTTTATATTGTCAAAGAAATTCCTTCCCTTTGAAATACACACAAACTTCCAAACATAAAAATAGCATGTCTGCCAAAAAGGAAAAAATAAATTTCATTAGTTAAAATAACCAAAGAATGATACGCAGCAGAGATGTGCATTTCTTCTTACTCTATTAATAACACTTGTTATTTTTTTCCAGAAAAAGCAGAAAAACTTCAGTAGTTTTTCCCAACATCTATGCATGCTTCCTGAAAACTGGCAGATTAATAGGATCTGAACTGATTCAGACTAAGGCCACAGAGTTTAAGGGGCAGTGTGATTCTGTGTTAAATCCTGCCTAGCTGACACTCTCCTGTCCAAATTCTGGTGGCCTTATTAGATAGAAACACCTGTCAGCAGCAGTGAATTAAGTTTTGTAAGCCTTGCCCACCTGATGTGAGGCAAGAAGTCTTTATAAGAGCCTTTTCTGGTGTTTTTATTAGTGCCAATTTGTCCTGTGTGTTCATTTGAGCACCAGAACAGTAGGACTGGGGAAGGGTACAGAGGGAATGCCTGTCCCCTGTGTCTGCTGAAGAGATGGTTGGGGCAGCTGTCAAGGGATGAGTCTCCAAAAGAGCCTGGTGGAATGGAGGAGAAGAGCTGCTGCTGCTGCAGGAATGGGGACAGGGTAACCTGGGGCTGTGTCAGATGGACCTGTGCACAGATCTCAGCTCTCAGACTGCCTGTATCTGGAGAAGGTTCCTCTGTAGGGTTTGCAAGATAAGCAAAACAAGCAGCCTGTATATCTTCACTCAGGGCGGCTGAAGGCAAATAATTGGGAGCTTCCTCATCAAATAACTGGGGACATAAGGGAGAGAAACAGATTTTGATCCTCTGAGATTCCACTTAAAAAGGAAAAGTGCACAGCTCCTGGCTGCAGTTCTTTGCCTTGATGTTAAGGCAGTGCAGGTTCTCTTGACTTCAATTTGAATTTACTTTACATGTTGGTTTTGTATTTCTGGAGCAGGAAAGACCTTTAGTCTCCAAACTATTAGCTGGAAAGCCTCAAAACCACATAGATTACTAGATACATTTTTTTAAAAAGTGATTAATAAGTGAAATAAATAAGATTTTTTCTCCAATCAAGTTCCAACTTCTGCATCTTGGGAAACCTCATTATTATTTTTGACTTGTTAAAGGTAGAAGTGTTGTTTTAGTTCTAGTTTTCTTGTATTGAGGACCATTTAGTCTGGTTTCAGCTCTCTTTCTCTAAAGCAGATAGCATTGCTGTTTCACAAAGAGTTTGTCATAGGTTTCAACCCGTGATACTTTTTCACTTACCAGAATCTGCTTTTCTTTTCAGTTTTGTTTTAACTCATTGGGGATTTGTCAGAACAGAGTCTTAGCTGATTGCAAAACAGTTAGGAAATCAGCTGAAAGACCTCTCTCCCAAAAACATTTTGAGGCGTGTAGGATTATGAGTTCTTTGATAGGAGATTCCGAGGTCCAGGCATGTTTTTGTGGCCAGGAGAAGATGACTGGAAAGTTGAGATGCAGGGCAGGGGTGTAGGCAGTTGTGTTTTGATTTATGAATAATCTTCATAAGTTTTGCATTTTTGGTAAATCATATACACGGAATAGCAACTGGAACTTTTCCATTGAATTTCACAAATTTCTGTGAATTTAAACCAGCTGAAGACATGGTTCAATAACTGCAAAGTGAAACTGAGCTTATTTAGCTCCTGTGAATAACTCTTGAATATTCACCTGTTGCATTAGCTATTTGAGGGGTTTGTGATTGATTTTGTTTATTGTTTGGAGGGTTTGTCTCTTTGTTTTGACGATGAGTTCTCAAAAATCCTTCATTCAAGTTAACCAGACATAAAGTTCAGTGGTCAGATTATGACAGTTGAGTGGGATATAAACAGTGTGCTCCTGAAAACCCTTCTGGTCTAATTGTGTATGAAATTCATGGCATCTTCTTTGGTTAAAAGTTCTGAAAGTGCAAGTTGTACCATGACATTTTGCAGTTGCACTTTTCTTAGGATAGCAGATGTCCTCAGTGTCCTGAGACTTGTATGCTTGCACATGCTGTGCCCAGTGGAATTGGAGCTTGGTGGATTAGGGGAAAAGGGATAATGTATTCTAATCCTCAAGCTTTGGATTTGGAGCAGAAGGTAAAGCAACCTGGAGATTGCTCTTATTTAAGGCAGTGACTCTGTTGCAAGTCAATATTCTCAATATACTCAGTACTTCTCACATTTTATCCAGGGTAGCTGTTTAGCAGGGAAAAGGCCTCTAGAATATTCTGCTGCTGACATGGGAGGCATCAGCAGAAACTCAAGATCATGAGCAACCTATTGCAAATGTTATTATCAGTGTGACATAATCAGGGGGATATTTTTTAATACTTGATGACAGAATCAATAAGACAAGGAAGGGTTTTCTTCCCCATCAACTATTTCAGCAGCAGTTCAAGAACCTTTTATTAGTATTTTGCCTAACATAGGGCAAAATCATAATTTTACTATCTTACAAAATGAAAAATTAGTGCTGCTTGGGTGTTTAGAAAATTGTTGTAGTAAAAACACAGAACAAATCAGCAAACAGAAGTTTGTTGGTTGAAGCAATATGTCAGAAACCATTTAAATTTTGTCTTTGCTGCATGACAGAGTTGTCTATGACATGAGGGATACCCATTTTTAGAAATTTTTAGCTGCTGGGCAGCCCATGGAAGTCTTCATTTCCACCCACACAGAAGCCTTCATTTCTTGTAATTTCCTGTATTGCTTCAGGTGTCTTTAGGTAAAGCTGTTGTTATTGTTATTAAGCAGAACCCTATTTTTTGCATTTCTATGTATCACAGTTCTTGACATGATGGTGCTTAGCACCACATGAGCATAAAAAAACAACAACAAAATTCTTGTATCATAAGGGAATTTATTATCCAAATCAATGAAGGGTAAACTGATATGCCCAGAAAAAGGAAGTATCAGTATTTGGAGCAACCAATACCAGTCAGTGCCAGCTGTGAGAGTCTGGACATGTCAGGGCACATCAGTGGCCTGTTCACTTTGGAATTTCCTTTACTCTTCATTACAAAGAAGAGTTTTGAGGTGGCTTTAAAGAAGGGTAATATATTACTTCCAAAGGAGCTTTTTACTTGCCTGAAAAAAAGCTCATGAAAAAACCTGTCTCTGTGATAATAAAGGCAGAAGGAAAGAGATGGAGGTGGCCTGGACACTGACCAGGAGAAACAGAATGGCACCAAGTCAACTTTCTTCAATGAAAATTATTTTTGCCTATTTAGGAGTAAATAATTGTAATGGTTTATCATTATTCCTTTTCATATTGTAAGTCATTATATTTTCAGTACATAATAGAGAAATTTCTCTGCCTTACCTACCTGAGGGGATAAAAAAGATCCTGGGAGTTTGTGGGAGTGTGACAGAGTCCATCTGCCAGGCCTCCCCATATTTATGTTTCAGCCATCCTGCCATCAGGAAAACCTCCATAAGCATGGTTAGGACAATGCATTAGCAATATCAGTTGTGGCAATAAAAAAGGAGTGCCTCTCAGATGCAGAATTTGAGCTGCAGGACCTACTCACAATCAGTATTATTGAGCTAACTTTAGCTTTTGATCCTCCAAGAATTTTTCCAAACCTGGGGGTTTTTGTGCAAACACTCTTATTCTTAAATTCTGGTCTCCACAATCTCCCAAGCATGTGGTCTGTTTTAAAGCTGCTTACTTTTTGTCCACAAGCAATATTGTGAAACAACTGGAGAACTCTGCAGGCTGTTTAACTCAGTGCTACATTTCCCTCAAGTATGCATGAGAGTTTGTATTCCAAAGCTGTTGCTCTGAGGAATCTCAAGATTGCTTGATAGAGGTTCTTTATCTCTTGCATACAGTTCTAGATTTTATCACATTCAAAATATATTTGAACTTTTTGGTAAACATTCAGCATCTCTTTGAAGCAAAAAAACATATCATGGCCCAGTTCCATGAGAGCTGGCAACAGTGGTTTCAGCTGCTTGGGGGCAAATTCATGCGGGAACACTCTGATGCCTTTAAAATAGTCTCCTTTATTTCAGCCACAGAAAAGGGTCTGCTAAATTCTATCCTTGAAGAGTATAATTAATAAAATCTTATAAAGAAATTCAGTAATAGATATTCCAATAGTCAAGTGAAGAGTTGTAACTATGGTGGTGCACTGAAAGGTAAAGGCTATGCTAATAAACCAGGTGGGTGACTTCTTTTTCCATTTAAAAGTGTCAGAAATGTGAATAACTGACAAAACATTTCCAGTGCCTTGATTCTTAAATGTTCTGCTCTGAGGTTTCCCCACCATCAGCATCAGGTTCAATGGTTATGAAGTGAGGTGACTTAAAAGACCTTAGCAAAATATGAACACCAGACTTGACTGGAAGCAGAGAACATCACCCTTTTCCATGTGGCAGTCTTTTTCAGGGACACCCTCAAAACAGAGTTTGTGAGTCTCACCTCAAGACTGACTGATTGATCAACTCCATGTTTAGGGAAAAGGATCAAAATGGCAAAAAATGGCTTTAAATTAATACCATTCTAAATTTTTACCTCTGCTGATTTTCAGTGGCAGAACTGAAAGCAGAGTTTGAGTGATAGGAATTCATTATCCTGTCTCTGCACCTACTTGCAGCAAACATTTTTTCCTCCCCTGTATTCAAGTTCTGTGAACTGTGACTCACAGTTCAGCAGCTAAGTGGGGCATACATTGCAAGATCTAGGCTATGAAATTACTTTCAGGTCTGACATTTCCAAAGCAATGTCACTGAATGATCTTGTTCCAGCTTGTGTCTTGGGGTGCATCAAGCACAGCACATCACCAGCTGGCTGGAGGAGGTGACTGTCCCGCTCTACTTTGCACTGGGGCAGCCTCGCCTCAAGCAGACTGTGCAGTTTGGGGCACCACAATACAAGAAAGACATGAAGGTGTTAGGGTGTCCAAAGGAGGGCTAGAAATAGGGTAAAGGCTCCAGAGGGGAAGCCTTACGAGGGGCAGCTGAGGTCACCTGGTCTGAGGTTCAGCCTGGAGGAGACTGAGGGCAGAACTCTGGGGTGGAGCCATGTATTAGTAGATTAGTTCTGTCTCTTTCTTCCAGTGTCCAGAAAGAAGAAAAATAAAAAAACTCTGCTCCAGATTTGCTTAGCAACCATCCCAGGGCCATGAAGTATTATTTAATTGTCCTTGGACTATACTTCACAGCTTTATTACCACCCATATAGAAGAGAAACAATGGGTAATACTCCAAGGGCCCTTGGACCAGGCTAAGAAGTTTCCTAGCTGTCCTTAAACTAGACCCCAGGGAGGCAGCAGAGATCCCTTACAGGAATGTCTGTCTGGCATGTAGGACCCTCTGTTCCCCTCAGAAGGGAACTACAACTATAACCCACCTTTCCTTTCTCGTGGAGGTGATCTTGATACATAGGGCAGGCTTCACAACATCTGATGTAGCTGGACCATCATCCACATCATCCACTGAGTGGCATTCCACATCCAGAGCCTCATTCCTGTTGTACAGAGGCGTTGAGGAAGGTGAGGGAAGGCAAGGAGGGGCTTCTCCTGCCACCTGTGACATGTGAACACGGACCCACAGTGACTCTATCTGCCAGCAGTTCTTTTCTTGGGAGTTCTTCTTGACTTGCAGTTCCTTTCCACTCATGAGTAAGATGTTTTCATTCTAAGCTGTAATCAGTGATATGAGCCAGAGTTGAAGTTCTTTCAGTGGTGTCTTTTATGTGGTTGTTCAATGTACAGCAGACGATAGACAGGACTTCTACCCCCGAAATTATTGGAGTGAACTCACTCTGAACTTTCTGATCACTGGACTGACCTGGATCTACTCAAGAAGGAAAATATGGACAGCAAGGGGCTGAATACGTAGAGAAGCTCTCTGATGACAGTGGTAATGGAAAGAATGTCAGCGTGTAAGGCATGAGAAAAAGACAAAAATATGCCTGTGGTCAAGGATGTAGGAAGTAATTTTTTTTAAGTTATACAGCTTTGTTTATTTGGGAATTTAGGCCTCTCAGTTTAAGTTTAATATTCTGATAAATTTTGCATTATTTGCAATCAATTTAGTGGTCTCTGCCTGAAGGCAAGAAAAACAAGCCTCACATCTCTTTTCGTTCCAAAGGCAGGAAAAGAGGTACCTGCCTCTGGAATAACATACAGATGAAAAAGCCTACCTGCCCAGCAGATGTGCTAGGAAGGAGAGTCTGGGAACCATAAGCAGGTGTATAGCAGGAATGAGAACTAAAGTATAATATTTCTAGGCTCTGTATTCTTAATTTTATCTCCGTATTTGCATGCCTGGAAGCTAGATGGATCTACCAGGACCAGATAGTCTGCAGGCCCGAGTTTCATTCATCAGGTTGCTCTCTCCCAGTCTGAAATTCTTTGGAAGGCGAGAATACATAATCCAAGTGACAGTAGTTCACACCAGATTTAGACGCTTATGCATGCTTTTGCTAAATCCAATTAGCAGTCAGAGTTGAACTCTGAAAAACTAGGTGAGGAGTTAAGGGTGTGAGAACTTGCTGTTGTACTTCAGTCCCGAAGTGCACTGGAAGGTTCCGGGTGTATGCAAAGCACTTAACTCCTGAATTTACTCTTTGTGTAGTAAAGTCTCAAGCATAGATGAGCCTGCATCAATGCCAAAATCGGAGCTCTAATCTGCACTGTGGTAGTTACTGTCACCACGGGAGTGGCTGCATAGAACAAAGGGAACTTGATAGCTGGCACAGATGGGTCTCCCTACAGTGTCTGACTAGACAGAGCTAGGAGAGTG
This sequence comes from Trochalopteron elliotii, assembly GCA_024734555.1. Lineage (NCBI taxonomy): Eukaryota > Metazoa > Chordata > Aves > Passeriformes > Leiothrichidae > Trochalopteron > Trochalopteron elliotii. The sequence continues at coordinate 2,222,242 of JANPWX010000008.1, read as the reverse complement.
AGATCTGAAAACCCTGCTGGATTTTCTCTGAAGTCCATATGTTACTTGAAAGGGTATTAGAAAGACGCACCTGTTCCTAGCTGGAGAACTTGCTAAAACACCTTAAGCCTACACATGACAATCTGCACCCAGCCCATATGTTGGCAGATGCAGCTTTAAGTTCACATGGGGAAATGAGGTTGTCTGGATGGGGGAGACTCTTTGCTCAGTAAAATGTTGAAAGTTGCCTTTTTTCTGTCTAGTAAATTTTTCCACTGCTTTCTATGGAGTAAATGTGTTTTGTTATTAGTGTAACATTTCACTGTTTCCTCTTTCTGCTGTGCACAGCAGCAGCAGTTCCTTGCGGTGAAGGCAGCTGGCATGGGACTTACAGGGGTTATTGGGAGGCAATCCCCGATGGAAGACTGAAAAGAAACTGAGTCAGGACCTCAGGGGAAAGTACAGTTCATCTGGGTGCTGACATATGTGCACCATGACTAAGAAAGCAGCTTGCCATGTCCACCCTAAGCAGGGCTAGAAGGCGAGAAGTCTGAGCAAAACACAACCCCTCTGAGCTCACAGCTCTGGCCATGTCTACAAAAGCAGGTTCTTCTCCCAAATGTTGTTCCTATTCCTGCTTGTCCAGTTGGCCCTTTGGCACTACAGAACAAGCCACTCTTAGCTGCAGTACTAAGGTCAAGTGCAGAGTCTGGAAAGCATTAATTGACTTAGAGCTACTAAGCCTCGCCCTGTCTCACATCCTCAGAGCTAATCAAAGTTGCAGCATGGCTGTGGCAAAGAGAGGGTGCTGTTCAGTCCAGACCAGGGTTGCAGGAGTAAACTTTGTGCCCAGAACACAGATTAGGAAAAGGTTTTTTACAGAAAGGGTAATAAAGTATTGGAATGGTCTGCTTGGGGAGGTGGTGGATTCACCATCTCTGGATGTGTTTATAAAAGACTGGATATGGCACTTGGTGTCATGGTTTAGTTGAGGTTAGGGTTGGGTTGGACTTGATGATCTTGGAAGTCTCTTCCAACCTAACGATTCTGTGATTCTGTGAAGTTTGGGAGCTGTTAAACTGAAGGAAGTTAGTGACAGAGAGGGAGGCAGGCTTTCAAAGGAAGACTGTGGTGGGGTGGTAAAACTCAAGCAAAGCAAGTATGTGCTATCCAAAAGGGAAGAGGACACTTATTGGATCCACATGTCATAACAAAGATAAATAGAAAGAAATCTGCTTAAATGTGGGCAGATAGAGCATTAGGGAGATCCAGCATGTCTTTCACACAGACCCTCATGCCCCCAAAGCAAGAATTCAGCTCCATCTCTCTAGGAGCTCCCTCTAAGTGCTCTGAAGCCTTCATATAATCCCTTAGCCAGAGGCCTCCCCCAGTCTGTTCTGTAGACTAAAGGCCACTTAGCTGGGGAAAGATAACTGATAACAGAACGTGGCCTCACTTCTAGTCAGGATTCAGCTACTTCCTATGGTTGCTTCTCCTTGTTTTTTCCCTCTGGTTACTTTTACAGGGCAACACATGGTCTTGGGAAATGGCTGGAGAACATGACCTTGTTAGAAGCAGAGAAATCATCTTTTCTGTTCCATGCTTCAGCTGTAGGCAGGAATTCCAGTGTTCCCTCCTTGCACATTGGGTACAGTTGCATGAAGGACTCAGTGTCCTGTGGCAGACAGAGTACCTTATAGTTTTATAAGGTGATCTAACTTTTTGAGGAAGCTTCAGAACACTCATTCCCGATTTTTGTGCTTAAGGAATGGCTTATTTGTCTGCTTTGCAAAAGCAGCAACAGCCTTGCAAGGCATGAGGCAGAAAAGGGCTGACACTTTGTTCTCCCTGTGGAGCTTTCTCACAAAATGTTATCTAACTCACTTTGTTGATGCTTGGGGGATCAGTGGCCAAATTTCACCATATTAGGTTATATTAATAAAAAATACAGGCTAAAGAATACTTTGTTTTACAAGCCCCTGCACATCTCTTTGCCTCGTTGCATCTACTACAGGAAACCAGTTAGCTCCATTTAGAGCTGTGGAAAAGTACCACAAAGGAAAAGACTGCAGTTTTCAAAGTTACTTCTGTTACTCTTGAGCAATCAGAACAGCATAATTTCTTCCAGTGCTGCACGATTTTAAACTCAGATATATCTATATAACTTGAAATTTCATTGTCCTTAATATCATTTTCACCAAGAAAAAATACTGCAAATGAAAGTGTTCATCGGTACAGACAGTTAAAGAAACCTTTGAAAAATCTGAGCTGGCAGGTAATTTTTAAAAAGCAATTTTTTTTAAAGTTGATTTTGAATGAGCTATTTTATTTCAATTAATAGCTCCACAGGAACTCCATCACATTATAGCTCTGTGTATTTTCTGCAGAATAATGAGATTTCTCCTATTTCTGAAACAGTAGCTGAACAACAGCTATTCCAGAGCTCTGCAGTACTAACACGAAGTGGTGAAGGAAGGAGGGACAGGGAAATGTGTGCAGAGAATCCTGTTTTCCCAGGCAGGGAGTGTGGTAAACTCTCATATGGACACAAGCCAGAAGGATGTGGAAGTCATAGACTTCATTCCCCCATGGATTATTAGTTTCTGACTGTTAACAGTGAGTTGTAATCTCTAAAGAGTGTTTGGAGAAGAGGTGGTCTGATCAATGTGCTGGGTTAAACTAAATAAACTTTATCACCTATTTCTCATTGTTTAAGTAGGACAATTTGGGAAATTATGTCCCTCTGCTTCACACAAGCTGCAATACCTCTCCATTAAAACAGATCAATTTGGCAGCTTCAGAGGGCTACAAAAAGAAATGTTTGTAAGGCCTTGACTAGAAGGGAACTATTTGCATACCAGTACAGGACATGATTTTTATATTTCCTGGTAAAGATTTGTGCTTTGTTAAGACATGAATAGGAGTAGCAGTGCCCCTTTGAGTAAATACAGCAAAACCTCTTAACCTATCTGGGTTATATCTGCTGGGTCTAATCATTATGTTCAAAGCTCACTGCTGTCTGATCTGACAAAGGGTTGGGCAAACTGGAAAGATGCTCCTAGGCTGCAAAGTGATGGAAAAGCCATCTCTGTAATGGGTGGTGATAGGAGCCTTTCCTTGCTCAATTTAGTTAAAATCAGGCACAGACCTTTGCTGATACGTGGAGAATGGTTTTGGTTTCTCTGCCTTCCAAGGAAGAACACACAAGAAGTCTCATGGCAACTAGGACCAGCTGCTGGAGTCATGAATTTTTATGAAGGGATTTCTGGCAACCATATGAAGGGATTTCTGGCAACCACATTAAATAATGCCTTTAGCCAACATGTTGGCTCTCTGAACCAATTTTTATATCATCCGCACTGCAGATGGGTGATTTGTTGCAGCACTGGCTGACAGTTAAAGTTATGAGCTCCTACAACAAAAAACTCTTCTACTTGGTAATATTTTCAAGTTTGCAGTTTCTCTTCCACTCAGGGCAATGGTAGTACATAGAACTATGGAAGGGAGACAAGGTGAGAATATTCTTTCACCCCCCAGGACCCAGTTGTTATATCAGTTGAATCAACACCAGTTGAACCTCTTTACATCTTACTACAGGTTCTAGCTTATAAGATACTGGAATTCTTCACACCTGTGGCTTCTTTAAAATGAGACAAGAGTTCACCCTTCAGTGACTGATATCTCAGTCCAAATTAGCCCATATTATCTCATTCAGCAATACTAGAAGAACAAGCTCTGTTTCCCTTCATATGCATCATCTGCAAGATTTCAAGACTGAGGATGGGAAGACTCAGTGTTGTAGCAGAGGACACGTGCAGGTAGATGAACACAGAATCTATCCTGTAGAGTGCAGGAGAGACCTGTTGGTAAACACTTCTGAAAAAAAATGCCATGGAAATCAAGCCAGTATGTTTGTTTTATTACAGTCATTCTTCTCCATCATTCATTGAAATAGCAATTGTATGATTTTCACCTCAAACTCCACGGCATTGAAGAATGCCAGAATCCAGAGTAAGTCCCTTCTTCATCTTATCTAAAACTATCATGATGACTATTCACTGATGATATAACCACCACATCCCTTTGCCAGCACTGTTTTTATTTCAAGAGCTTGTGTCCTACTGGTGCTCTGCAACTCATGTGATGCAGTGAAGTGCGGTGGCTGCATTTGTAAAGGATGCTCATGAATGTTCAGCTAGCTGTTAAAAACTGGCTCAGGAGGTGTTTTTGATTTCTGGTTCTACATTTGAAAGCACACTGAACTCTGTGTGCATGATGATGCCCCTTACTTTGGAACTGTAGATTGTCCAGCTGCATAGAAATAACCTGGTTTTGCACTGAAAGGCTTATTCTGGGGGAAACTGAAAAAGGGAAATGGGCATGGAAGGGAAATGATGCACATAGTGCTATAGAAAGCACCATGATCAGGGAGAGGACTTCCCGCCCTGCTCTGGTTCACCAGGATGCGTTGGCAACAGTGTCTCCAAGGTTTCCTGAAACATCCTTTCCTTTGACCATGTTTCCTGACAGACACACGCCATGTGGTTGTGGTTTTCTGCAGTTCTGTTTTGATATGTTCTGCAGAGTGGACAAAGCTTGTGAAAAAAACTGAAATCCACTAATCTGTTATATACTTTTGGAAAACAGCATATTATCACCTACCTGCCTGTGCTTTTGAAGCTGCTCAGTACAGGCTTGGCCTTTTTCCATGTGGGTGACCCAAAGAGTTTTAGCAGCTTTTCATGCACGTGGATTTCACACTGTTCCTTGCTGGTGCTCCTCCTGTTTGATTACAGCACGGCTATACAGAGCTCAAACTGCAATAAAACAGTTTAGTGAAAATTGTACATAGTGATCTCTGATTTCCTCTTAGGAACTACAATCCTCCTTAACTATTTTCTGCATCCTGGAGCTTGGTTGTTACTTTTGTGGTTGGGACTTCTCTTTTAGCCAGTCCCCCCTGTTTATCCAAATGCCTCCCACCTTCCCTTTTTGGAAGCATAATATTCGAGGGCACTTCTTAAGCAGTGGAAACCTCATTAGAGCCTTGTGCTGCCTTAGTCAGAACACTTTTAAGGATAACCTCTGATCTGTGTGAGTGAGTGAGTAACTAAAGGCCCAATATGTCCCAAGGGAAGGAAACCTTGGAAATGGGAGCCAGAGTCAAGTGTTCAGCAAATGACAAAACCTTTTTGGCTTTGTTCACATCAAACATTTGTGTTTGCCAGTAGAGGGAGAAACTTCTGCATCACTACTTAGAATGCCACCTGCTCATTTTGCATTATGAATTGCATTTAAGCCTACTCTTAAATTAATCCTGTCCTCAAAATATGGCTAGTAATTTTGAAGGAGGAAATAAATACTCTCTTACAGAGATTGTCCTCAGCAATCTGTACATATTTCTTAACTTCTTATTTCTCCCCTGTGCTGGAAAAGGGAAGGTATAGACCAGGCTCTAGATCAATGCAATAAGCAATGCTTGTTCTTCTTAAACAGAGAACTATGCTGATATATAGCTGGTTATTTGACTAATGGGTAAAAAATCAATGCTGTATTAAACCTCTCTAGCCGGAATCAAATGGAAATTGTTTTGTCAAAATATTTCATTTTCTTTAAAATATGAAATAAAAACTGCTTAAATCTTTTTTACCTATGCCATCAAAAAAAAAAAAAAAAAACAAAAACCAAAAAACAAACCACAAAACAAAACAACCACAGAGCAGATGTGTTTTGTCAACTGCACTTTCCTATGCCTAGAACAAGGCCTACTGTATAGCTTGTGAGGAGGGTGAAGTGGATAACACCTAGAATCTCTGCCTCCAAATTCTCACAAAAAATTGACAAATGAGACAGAATACCTTGAAGTAAAAATAAGGTTAATTTTATGTGCCTTTTTGAGCCTTAAATACATATTTTGGTCATATATACAGGCTTCTTTCAATAACCATGAAACTTAAGTAAAACCAAACAAAGAAAACGTTAGATTTTTTTTGCTATAATAAAATTTCTTTCAATGCAAGGAAGCAAAAATTTTCAAGCTACTACCTTTCTGATAAAACCCTTGGGGCTGGGATATTGAATTGCTGAAAAATAGAGGGACAGTTCTAGCTTTTGTTGCATTATGAAAGATGAGTACAGTGTTATCCCAGAACTCTAGCAAACTGGGAAATGTGGCACTGCTGATTTCTGGAGGCTTGTTTTCAGATGCCTTCATAAATGCTCCCTGCATTTGTCTTTGTTGTGTTTCTGAATTCTGACACCATGGCTGTATTATTGTTTAAGTATAAGAAAGAGGTAGGAATTGATTTAAAAAAAAAATAAATTAGATTCAGAGCCTCTCCTGTTTTAAAATTAGTCTTCTGATGAATTTGCCTGTTGTGCAGTGATGTTCATCCCAACAATGAAGTCAGAGGTGATGAGAAACATCTTACTTTGCTGAGGTTATGCTCTTATTAAGTAGCACAGCTCTGCTAAGTAGCGATGACAACAAAGCAATAATATGCCAACACTACTGTAAATCTCAGGAAGAAATGACAGTTTTTAGCATAAACATTCTTCTTTCAGCCTGTATCCTACATACCTGTCTTGATGGGCTCCATTTGAGGCACTGTGTAAATGTTTAGTGAGACTCTCTCTTGGGCGAGCTCTTATTAGTGTTGAGTGTGTGCAGAACAGTTTGCAGGATCTGAATCTTGGTTTCTGGCAGAGTGCCTTTCCTTCCTATTACACTAGAAGAGAGGGAAAAACAAACTGCCAGGGAAAAGTAGTGAACTGACAGCAGAGAGCTGCAGCCTGTAATGGATGTAAAAGCATCCTAAACCATATTTAGACAAAAACTGAAGCCATCCCTATTTACTCTGTTTCAAGAACAGCTGTTTTGAAGCCACTTCTGTTACATGAAGTAACATGTGAACAGTTTTCAAATTACTGGTGCTTGCTTAATAGAATAAAAAGCTGAAGAGTCAAATGTCAGTGAAGCTGTTAAGTGTCTGTTGTTTCCTTCCAGATTTTTGCTGTCCACCAAAAGTATTGACTCAATGCAAGTCTTTGCATTTACTGAGAATAACAGCAGAAAAATGACCAATAATACCAGTTTCTATCTTCTCCCCCACCACTGTTTGGTTTATTTTTTCAGAAAAGGAATGTCTGAGCAGATTTGTGCAGGAAGAGAAACCTACCCAGACATACATAGCCAGTACTTCTGCCTGTAGCTGGAGAAGGTTCAGTTTTGCTTAGCTTTGTTTTCTGCCTCGGATGTCCTGCCTGCTGGACAGTAACTCTTCAGTCTATGAGCTCATGAACTGCAGCTCCCAGCTTTCTGGGAGATACACACCATGCTAAATAACGGGGGTGGAAGGCTGAGTGCCAGCTATTTTTCTTGCTTTGGGAGTAGTAGCTGCTCTGGTGGGGGCAGGAGGGCAGGTCCAGGAAGGTTTTATTCTTCAGAGCTTTGTAATCCCTCTCTTCACTGGAAGCTGGAAGGGGACAGCTGGGGACACAGCAGGCAACCTTTCAATTAAGTGGAAAGAGTAGGAAATTTTCCACTGACAGATTTTTCCCCTCTTGACCAGACAAATTTGCAAAACTGAACACTGCTATTAAAAAAAAAAAAAAAGGTAGTTCTTGCAAAAACAAGCTGATAACCTTCTTTTGGAGAGAGAATTGAAAAAGATTTGAGCGTTTTTCCTTCTACTTAGCTATTTCAGAATATCAAAAAATGGGGATTTTTTTTCCAACCCAACCTTTTTTTCACATGTTTAAATAAGATCTTAAATAATACTAAATTTCTAATTTTAAATTTACACATTTAAAAACTGTATAAATAAAAATTTCAGTCTGAAATATGTTCAGGATTGTTGGCTCATGAACATGAGTTTTTTGGGGTGATTTCAAACTTGTGTTCTGATTTGGGAGGGATTTTCAGCATCTTACAAATACTTAGGGAATACAAAAGCCATCCCCCCCACACAGCTGCTAGATGCTGTGGTGAGAGTTTGGAAAATATGAATCCATTCCCTGCACTTATTATTAACCCTGACAGAGGTTACCCACCAAATTCCTTTCACTTAGACTGTCAAATTGCTTTCATTAGGAATAAATCTTCTTTTTTCTGCACTGACCAGCAACTGAACTAATACCTTAAATGTAATAAAGTCTTAATTTTCTATGTTTTTCTTCAACATCTTTTTTTGTTGAAGTATAAGAGTCTGTTTTGTTGCACATAAAGGTGGAAAACATCCCAGCTTCGCTGACCAAACAGCATGCCCAGGGAAATGTGTGAGCATACTTTATCCATACTTCAAAACAAAAGCTGTGGTTTACCAAGCCTTTGAATCCTTTGTGCACTGGTTGTGGGTAGAGATGATTGAACTCCAGCCAAAGATTTTGAGAGGGCACTGCTAAGTTTATTAAACATCTGGGAGGCAGACCAGGTTTCCTGCAAGTCATTTGGTACAGAAGCTTCTTACTTCTAACCAGGGCTTTGAGGTATGCAATTACAGCTCCTAAGAGCCGTGGCTGTTGCAAGTTGAAAGAATTCATTTCCTCCACGACTTACTGTGCCATGGTTGGGATGGCTGGAAGTGACAGAAGAGAATGTCTTTCAAGCTCACAGATCACCCTTTATAGCGGAGTCCCAGACTGGCTGCATGCCAGGCAGACACACAAGAGAAACAAACCCAGTGCTAGTAAAAACTTAAAACAAACACAGTGGGATCACTTTCTCCGTTTGATAATCCATTGAAATGGACACTGTTTAGTCCTCATGACACTTGCAGCACAAGACTCCACTCCAAAAGCAGTTCAGGGCCCTTCAGTGCCAGAGCAGCTCAGCGATGGTTTATGAACATTCCAAAATTCAGAGGAAGGATTGGTTTTGGCTATGGGAGGAGGTGGTTTATTTGTTTTCATTTGAGGTTTGGTGTTTGAGGGATAGGGGATAGTGTTGTTGGTTCTGGTTTTTTTGAGGGTTTTTTTTCTGCAGACATCCTTTTCTCCTCTCTGCTCTTTCCTGTTGCTTTCCTAAGCCAGTGAATCTGTTTCTTATAGCCCAGACCCCAGTACTGCAACACAGACAAAGATGTTTAAAGCTTACTGGCCAGAGATGAGGCCTCGCTGCTGCCACTCCTCCACCAAGCCTTTCCCAGCCCCCAGGACGGCAAACTTTAGTGCAAAGGGGGGTGTTTTGGCTGCCTGCGTGAGTGTAGTAAGTCGCAGGACATTATTATTCAAACCCTTGAACCTGTGTCAGGTTGTTAATGTCTTAATGTTTATTCAGGGGTCAGAGACTGCTGGCAGGTGTCACAGTAAATGGGAGACTGTCAATAAGCAAATGACTTGCCATTCACAGTGTGATTGCTGTCAGCATGTGACAGGATGTCAGACTGAAAGAGAAGAGGATGGGGAGGCAGGAGAAACTGTAAATGTCTCCTTGTCTTGAGGAAGTGGGAGAAGACTCCAGCAATAGCCATGGAAAATCAGCATTTAAAACAGCAAAAAAGGTCCCAACATCCAGCTTTGGGATAATGCGACTAAAGGAGTGGTTTAGGTCTTCTGAAGCTTCGGGCAGATGGCATTGACACATTTGGAAGCATTTACACTTCTCCATCAGGAAAGAAGATAGATTATATTTACTGGTACTCCCATTTCCACTGTATTTGTACATCGTGTGTATAAAAAGAGGTGAGGTCCTAAACGAGTGGTTTTATCCACAATTAAAGACAGAGATTGTGCAAAATACATTATTTCTTCTAGATAATCTGCTTTTAGGCAGACTTCCCAGTCCATAAGGTTCTGACCTCCCAAGCCACAGAGGACTTGGGGATCAGGATTCTGTTCCAGGTGTTAGGTGTTCACATGCTGCATCATCTGGCTCTGAAAATGCCTTCATTTCTTTGTCTCTAAGACAAGCTGGAATATTTTTCAAATTTGCAAGACTCATTAATTATGATACTTTGGGAGAGTTTTATAGGAATAAAAGGGAGACAATTATTTCATCCTGGACAGTTTATTCCCTTGGGACAATTAAATAGAGGTCGTTGATGATGCAAATAAGTGATTGCAATGTAAAAAAACCAGCGTCTTTTAGTAACAAAACCTGGAATTAAGCCATACTGAGTCAGGATCAACTTTTCCCCTCCTTTTCACACTGTGTTGGTGCTAACATGGAGGGCACAGAGAATATAAAATAGTCTCTCCATCTTCTCAATTCTGGTGCTCACTGCACTAAAGGGGATCACTGAAGTGCAAGTCCAACTCAGCCCCTAAAGCCTGTGACTGATTTTGTCCATGATGAGAAGGTTTCTGAGAATCATGCTGACAAATTCTCACATGAGCTCACAGGGCAGGCACAGAGCTTGTCTGAATTTGGGCAGTTCTTGCATTAAAGGCAAAACATTCAAGGCAAATTAGAGGGAGTGAATTCTTTCAATTTTCAAGACCCTGTCCAAGGCTTCGCACAGAAGGTCTTCCTTTAGTAGGTAACAGGAAGAAATAAGAAAGCTGCAGTCAACACAGTAATATGAGCAATAGCAATAGATTTTTGTTCACCACCTTTTCAGAAGAGCATAAATAGTATTCTCTGAATTTTGTCCTAGCCTGAAGTAGGAACCCGCCACCAACACTTTGAGCTCCAATTGCTTAAATTCTGACAAAGTTGTAAACAGCTAAAATCAAAGTCTCATTACAACAGATCTGCTACAGGAACTACTGTATGACTGTCATTCAAGTGCCCTGTGTGCTTTTACATCTCTGATGTCCACACACAAGCCCTGCACTGCCACACTACTGCATCTAAACACTGAAGACTGTTGCCTGAACTCCTCTGTCAAATCACTGAAGTACACACTTCATTTCAAACTTAAAGCCAAGGCAAAGTTTAAGTGGTCTGCTGGACTGATTTATCTAATCTACGTGTTTACACTGTGAATTGAATTCGGAGCAGTTTCTTGAAAATTCAGAGTGGTCAAGAGCTTTGGTATCTGGTTCTGCAATAAATTTAACAGATGTGGACGTGTCAAATTCTGCAGGTGTCCCAATGATTTCAGCAGGAGTTCTGTGCACAGGTTTAAATGTGTGCTAGTATTGCCAGAGTTTTGAATTTCAGACAATTGATTTCACATTCTAAATCCTTCCCTTCCATGCATTTGCATAAGAGTATTCTTTGTGTATGGAGTTCTGCTGAGTACTTCATGAAATGCCAAATATGTTGTGCACATTTTAGGTAGCACGACTTCTCCACAGTGACTTAAATACTACTTTTCATTTACTTTGCCTTGCATCTCATTTAAAACCACAGGCTAGTTTTGGCAAGCATTAAGAGCTCTTAAATGGTTTGTAATCTGTTTTTAATATGATCCTCATTCAAGCTCAAGCTGAATAAACATAGGGCTAAAATGAACCCTGATGTCTTTCTGCTTTATGCAGGGAACTGCTACAAACCACAGGATAAAGGCCGATTTAGTTGCACAGCATCAAGTCCTAAAATGAAGAAAAAAAAAAAGGTGGGGGGAAAAAAAGGTGGGTACTGGCTGTTTTCTCTTAATTATTATTCTTTCTGACCTTTGGAGTTACAGGAGCCATAAAGCAGCTAGTTTGGCCAATTGTTCTCTTATATGGAGAACTGTCCAGACTGTTACTTGCTGAAACAAGAGAGAATGTTCTCTCTTGATGTTTAAAATTCACCATCATTTAACTGTTTTACCATGCTTGCTTGGCCAGCAGATGATTGCTGGATAAACTGAGGGAAATGGTTTCTGATTTATCACTTGGAAATGATCAGTATTTAGCTGGGGCACGTAGCACAAGCTGTCCTGCATGAAGTCAGGATAAACCTGGAGATGGTGAGGGTGTAGGTTGTTTTATCAGTACGCAGATTTTCAACCAAGTAACAGAAGTCAGGCCACAACACAAATTCCCTAGAGTTAACAACTCTATTTTCACTGTGTCCAGGCCTGGTGAGTTTTCTAAAGCTTCATTTCCTCAAGTTGTCTGATACCATTACTATCCTCCATTTCCTTATAACTTCTAACTCTTGTGTCTGAGAGAGAGATGGAATAGTCTGAATATGCTGATTTGAAGCATATTAACTCACTTAGTACTCATCAGAAAAGTAAACAGAAATATCTTAAAAAAATGCATTTTCATTCTATGAAAGTACTGAAATTTTAAAGCTCTCACTCCTTCAGCAGTTGATATTGGCATTGATGTCAAACTTGCCTTTTCTGGAGTGGATCTAAAAACCCAGGAGCCTGGTTATAATTAGCCAGAATTGTAGTTGGTTGCCCAGGGATTTTCTATATCTACAACACAGAGAAATACTCTTCTCTCCTAAAATCCATTTTGTTTTGCAGCAACACATTCTGTTCTCATATGCTGATGTTTTATAGTAACAATAGAGATAAGATGGGGCTGTGGGTGACATTTTCCACAGCCCAAATATACAGACAATGTAGAGGCCCGGTTTGCAGTCCAAGCCTGCAGCCCGTATTTCTGCCATGGGGGATGGTCTCATGTTAAAGCCCAGCCTAGATGCTGGGTTTCATGCTAGCAGATCCACGAGGACTAGGAGATTTTAGGAGAACATGTTTGGCAAGAATTGATTTAATTATCCCGTGTCATTTTTTGGGCTTTGTTTGTGCTTAATTCCCCTAAATCCGTATTGCTGTTGTGAGGACTACCGTATCAAAATGGGAACAATAAACAAGCAAAACACCTGAGCAGCACAAACCAGGCATGTTCTGTGCTTGCAATGTTGACTCATAGCTGTAATTCTTCACCTCCTTCCAAGTTTTGGTCTCCTCTCAACTCTCGCCAAGTGATTCATAACCACCTGCACTATGCAAAGGAGGCCTGAGCAGCACCACTGAGTCTGTTCAGTGCATCACTTGTCACTTCCCTGGGATATTCCTCCCTGCCAGGGAGCCCACAGGCTGCCTTCACTCTTGTCAGCCTGCACCAAAACAAACCAGAATAAATGTGCCTGGACTTGCAATTGCTTCAGTAAAATATTTCTGCTTTAATCAAAGGTGTTGTCTGAGAACACAGGAGGCAAGGGGAGGGAAAAGTAATGTTTGTCCTTGAATCTGAGAAGGGCCAAAGGGAAAAAAAAAAAAAAGGAAGCTTCTGATGAAGTCCAAATCTTTTTTCCAGTAGGTTTCTTGTATGTATAGAAACAAGGGTTATGTGATGAAGGGAATTGTAGGGGTAAACAGGAATCAAGAAAGCCAGGTAGTCTATTGCATTGAGAAATCTGTGACAGAGAGGAATTTGAGGTAGAACCACCACACAGCAGAGCCTGAAGAAAACAGATAGCACCATCCTCTGACATATTTGCCCAAATAGGAAAAGTACCAGGATATGTGTGCAAGTGCTGGGACCCATGATTTGGCAGTATGTCATCTTCCTTCAGAAACAGTATTGCAATGTCATTTTGTTATATTTCACCAATACATGTGACACTGTCTGAAGGGACAGAGAAGGCTTTTGGGTGAATCCAGAACCTGAAGACTTGCAAGTCATTTCTAGAACCCACAGTGAGATCACATGCGTGTTTAAGTCCTAATTCCAGAGAGAGAGAGTCGTGTGCACAAAGGCCCTTTGTGTTGGGGTTCCTTTTACTATTAGTTACATTGACAGCACAATTACTTTAAACTAGCCTTTACAAGTATTTATTTTTATATCCTCTACTTAAAGAAATGGGAAGGCAGGTAGGCAGGATTGTGTGATTGCCTCCAAAGTCATCCTGGCCACAGGGTGTGAGGTTTATTCAAGCTCCTTCCATGCATGAATGTAGAAATAGTAGCTAAAGGCACCTGTCTTTCAAGCCTTCAACTGCCAGGGACAATTTTTCTTCAGGTAGTGAAAGATCTGATGCATGTAGTTAGCCTCACTTGTAAAGTGCAGGTTCTGACCTGGCTGCTGCCACTCCATAGGAAGACCTTGGCTGGATGTTCTGAGGGGTCAAAAAAAGGAAATTGAGCATAGATCACTAAATGTTAGGAGGGGGTGGAGAGCAGGAATGTTGGAGTATCGCACCCTAAATCTGAGGTTCAATTGCACCTTGAACTGTGCCTATGCAGCTCCATTTCCCTCATCTGAGAAGGTTCAGAGGTACTGCAAAAGTGCTGGTGGAGGATAACAAGGCTTGTCTGAGATTTGGACCCTGTTTATAGAGTGACTGGGTAAACCCGGACTTTCACCCTGGAAAAGTGCTGACCGAGAGTGCCGTGCAAGAAGTGGAGAAAACTCTGGAGAGAGCACGTAGAAGCAAAGTGTTTGTCACTCCATCCAAGAGCAATGAGACACCATATCCAAGCTAGTAAACTGAGTTGCAGAGAAAACGAAAGGTGGATGAGGAATTGTAGTGGATCTGTGCAAGACCTTTTTGAAGATCACCGTGCATGAGCTGCACAGGGAATTGGATGAGAAAAACTCATCAAGAACTGGGAAGAGAGAAGAGGCAGCACCGGGCTGAGGAAACCTTCTGTGGTGGAAACACAACCTGGGCGAGATGCAAAGGAGGCATTGCGTGTGTGCGCGTCCCGTTCCTGCCCGTCTGTAGGATTCTCCTCCGATCGCTGCCAGCGGAACGGTGCCGAGCCAGCGGCACAGGGGCTGAGGCCATGCCTGGCAGCAGCACAGGTGGCACCGGCCCGCTACCG